>JARYGA010040592.1:0-25561 GCA_030545235.1 Helianthus tuberosus
AAAAGCCCTAAATGAGACCACCTGCACAACGTAGCAAAGAGAAGATGATGGCAGATGAGATCTAAGCCCGTGGTTCAGCGTTGTTGATGAATTTGAGAGAGAGAGAAAGAGAGAAAAGGAGTAAGACCTGAATGATGAAAGATTTTCAAGATTCGTAGAACAAGGGTTGCAGGTTAGCTTCATCGATTGGTGAAATCCTCACAGATCTGGTCATGAAACGACATCTGGTTGAGAGATCTGGCATGATGTTCTTGATTCGCCGGGAGAGAGAGAAGGTCTGATGAAGTTTTGTGACATGTGTGAGTTGTGAGAGAGAAGGGAATGGAAAGGTTGATTCATGTGAAGTGAATATACGTCGTTAGATCGCGATCCGTGTGAAAAAAGTGAGAGAAATGAACGGCTGAAGATGAACCAGTTGAAGGGTAAATTATTTGTGTTTCTTGATGCTTTTAGTGTTGTACATTGTGCATTGAGGGTGTTTTCAACACATTGTCCAATTACCATTTTATCCTTCCTATATGCTTATTAAAGTAGTATAGATATATATATATATATATGTTCGTATATTTAGTCCATTGTCCAAAGTCCATAAACTTGGTAGGGAATATATATAAATATATATATATATATTGGTATTTTTGTCCATGCACCGATGTATGGGTGATTATATGTATATTATTAATAAATATTTCCTTTTGTATTTTAAGTGTATTTGGTGTTTATACTCCTTGTGAGTATTTAATGTATTTCAAATCCCTACATGTACACTAATATATATATATATATATATATATACACATAATATACACATAGCATATAATTTTGGTGACAACTAAATATATATATACTTGTTTTAATATTTGAAGAAAACTCTATTTCTTAACTTATATTTTTGTATAAAGATTAGGAGAAAATCATGTTTAACTTCCTTAAACATTTTATTAGTAAAAAGTCTTGCAAAAATTATATTTTTCTAAGTGTCAAAATTCTATAAAAATTTTGACATAGTTTCCCCTAAAATTAGTGGTTTTCCCATGTTTAAAACACGTGTTTATTTTCTTTTCCAGGTCAAAACTCAATCATCAACAAACTTTGCAAGTAACAATCATCAAATTCATCCATACTTTTCATGTAACAAACTTGAAGTTTCACATAAACCTGTAGTAATTTAGATCTACAATTTAAACATGTAGATCTACTTGAAACAAAGCTTACTTGTTAATTTTTATAAACTTGTTGAAACTTTATTTTGTAAACTTGTTCATCCTCTTAGTTAGTAGGTTTATAAACATAGTTATTTCATCTTTAACAAACATACAAGTTCATTTTCAAGATCTTCAAGTTTACTAGCATGTTCATCATGGATCTATGTGTATACTTGTTAGATCCATGCTTCTAACAAGCACGCATGTGATGGATCTTAACCAAATCACAAAACAAACAACAACAACTTCAACATAACAAAATAAACAGTTGTTTTCTTTAGATTATGTTGTTTCTTCAAGTGTTCATCCTTTAAAGTTTATGATTCATGATGGTTTAACTTGTACATATTTAATATACTACTAACAAGAAGCAAAATGAAGATTAGAAGACTCACTACTAGCTCTTGTAGCTAGGGAAGTTAAAACAAGAACAAGAAGTTGAAGATGATGTAAAGATGGTGGATAAAAGCTCTTTGAAGAGGTCCTTCCACTTCCAAAGCTTGACACCTTCTTAGATAGTCTTCATATATGCTTGGAATACTTGTAAAATGATTGAAAATGGGAGGTGAGGTGTGGATGATGGTGGCTATTAGCTTGGGGAAGGAGAAGAGAGGTTTTGAGTTTGAATTTTGGTGTTGGGAAAATGAGGAACATGTTGGGGGATAAGGTGATTATAGAATCTTCATAGTAGTTCCTTCCATAAAATAAACCTTTTACCCACTAATTCTTCACTCGACAATACTAGACAACATGTGGGCATGGGGACCCACATGTTGACCGTAAATTAGAGGGGGGGGGGGAGCGGGGAGGGTAAGTGCTAAAGTTTGGTAATTAGGGGGCTTAGGTGTAAATGTAGTGTTTAAGTTGGTGTAAGTTGTTATTATGTGTTTTTATGTATAATAAGGTGTTATATGGCCTTAACTAGTTCTACAACATTATACCAATGTTACTAGCTCATATTTGATGTTTTGGTAGTGTCCGGATAATTGTTCGGTTGTCGGTTCCTTAAGATATTAACTTGTGTAATTTACACGGTATGATACACTTTTTATGTTATGATTGCATTCCAAACACTTTTCAAGTTATTCTAGATGTTTAATACTATTTCCCTAGTATAATTAATCAAATGCTGAATTTTGCTGAAATTGTTATTTATAGTCTGTTCCGGACATTTTTTTAGTGTTTGTTTGATTTCCGGAAAGTGTTAACATTAATCCTTGTTCTCCCACTAGGGATTTGGTATAACAACCCTCCTAGAACCCTTAACGTGACCCTAAAACGTTCCTTATATACCTCATATACGAGAAACGGACCCGAAATACCCTTATATTTATAAAAAACAAGAAAAAAAAAAGTTTAGGAGTTGCTCGCGGGGTGCGACCCCCATAGCCACTTTCTTCGCGGGTCGCGACTGGCTTGGAGTGTCGGTCAAGGCAGACCGCCACGTGTCTGATGACTCGGCGACCCTACACGCTGACTCAGCAAGACTATAAACGACACGCACTCTCTCGCGGGCCGCGAGAGAGTTAGTGTTGGTCTTCGCGAGCCGCCTTCGATCAGCCCTATAAATGGGGTCGATCGGCTCATTTGAAATTCGTTCAAAATTTCTGAATTCTCTCAACTTTCTGTCAGTAGAAATTATACCCGGGATATTATACCCCTATAAAGCGAAGCTCTGCCTGGTTGTAAGTATTATAACCCTGTTGTTACCCTACACGATTGATCTAGGGCTCTGTAACGCATGTCAAGGCTCTGCCTGACTCAGTCGTTGGAGTTCTGTCTCGTGTTACACCCGATTGACTTAGGGCTCCATAATGCATGTCAAGGCTCTGCCTAACTCTGTCATTGGAGTTCTGTCTCGAGTTGTACGGTTAATATGATTTGGGTTATTTTACTAACACGTGTACATTGTTTAATTTTAATAGATAATAACCAGGAGATGTACTAGGAAGCTATAGTAGTATCACCTAAGTTAAAAAGGTGAGCACCGAAGGCTTGGAAAAGTGGCTATAAAAGTTATCTAAATAAAAAGGAGTTTTTGTTTTCAATAATTAGGGTTTATCCCTACAAATGTATTGTCAAACAAATTTGGGTTTTATCCCAAATGATTTGTTATAAAAAGTTTGGTGTTTAACTCTGATAAAAATATTTTCTAACTACGATCCTGATGTATTTTGCTGCTAAATTAATAAACACTGATACCATCTATATGACCTCGCGGCACCCGCTCCCGGGGTAGGGGTCAGGGGTTGCGACAGAAGGTGGTATCAGAGCTACAACTACTGGTTTAAGCCAAAGAAGTGTTCTGCTGACACTTAAATTCTGTCTTAGGAAATAATTCTATGTAAATATGTATATTATGTGTTTTGTGTTATTTGACTATTTGTTAGTTTACAGTATAAGTGAGCAAGGTGTTGGTGTATGCGTCTGTCGACTTCGTCTTGTATCGAGTCTTGTATTAGAATTGTTAGATCAGGGTGTGTTTTACGAGAAATAGGGTAGGTTTTAGATGTGTTTGAGCCCCTTCCCTTTGAAGGTGACCCTTCCCTTTGAAGGTGACCCTTCCCTTTGAAAGGGTTCCGTTTGAAAGTTACATGTCATTTCAAACGGAAGGGTCTTTTCCTATAAATACTCTCATGTCTAGTTCATTTGTAACTTTCCGGCCAAAGCAACGAAGTGCTGCCGAAGTGTTGTCAGGTTGTAAACGTCTTCTAAATCAATCATACAACAGTTTAAAGCGTGAATCTAGCTGAATTGAACTTAGTTTCTTTGTTTCCGCCTCTGAAACTAAGATAAACTCTTCTGAACGACTCATTTGGGTCTAAAAACGATCCTACAAGTGGTATCAGAGCTCAGGAGGAAGAGTTCATACCAATTCAGCCACAAATTTCTGTTTCTACACCTTTCTTTTCGAAAATTACAAGTTTTCACGGTTAAAATCGGCTGAAACTTTCACAATATGTGCGTAATTGTGTTTTGACAAACCCTTGAGAATATCAATTCAAAATTCGAAGTTTAACCGGTAAAAAAAGGACTGAAATATGGGTTCCGTTTGAACGAAGCATAGGTGTTCCGTTTGAAAATTGCCATCACGTTTGAAAATGCATACCCTTCTGTTTGAAATTTGATCCTATCGTTTGAAAACAGGACTGTTACGTTTGAAACTGGTGTTCTGTTTGAACATATCGTTTGAAATTGATCACTACTGTTTGAAAGTGTACCGTTTGAAAATGTCCGTTTGAAAGCAGTCACTCCGTTTGAAGTTGTCGTTTGAACGTGTCCAGCACTTGTCTGTTTGAAATATTCACATGACCGTTTGAAACTGGACATGACAGTTTGAACAAGGTGGCCGTTTGAAAGTGGTTATGTTGTTCACGTGATATGTGTATTAATCTGATCAATTGTCTGACATTTACATTGAATATATACATGTGATTTAGTAACCCAATGATGTTGCATATGATAAAGTCAGAAGATAAATGAGATAAAGTCAGAATTACATGTGTGGCCCAAGTTACAAACAATATGGTCATATCTGTTGTTGGCTAAGTGAAGTTTGGTGGTCCAATGGGAATTTAGTGGTCTTAATGGTGTCGGTATTTTACATTGAGTGATTACATGTGTTTTTGGGGAATGACAGATTACATGTGATATCAATTCAAGAGTTAAAGTTTTGCGGCCCAATCACAATCAAAAGATTAAATCGTCCACTAATTCGGCCCAATCATAGTTAAAAGGTGTTGGTTATTTTCAAAAAGGATAAATAGATATTGAGGTGCAATTAAATTGTATGTGTTGTGATGTTGTCCATACAAGAATTTTATTAAAGGTGATCAGATCATTTTTGTCAACAAGTGGTAGCTTGTTTGAAAGGTTCAAAGTTATCAAAAGTTCACCAGGTCATTTGAAAAGGTCGTCTGAATTTAATCCGGGTCATAGCAGTTCGCACAGTCTGTCAACTCTCAGTCCGCTCAGAATAGTTATCAGTTCGATTACCAGTTTTATCCGTTTAATTGATAAGTTGTTAAACTGATTGTGTTTTGTTTGTTTGTTTGTATTTGTCAGGTATTATTTTTTCGAGAAGAATCAGTTCGTGTGAAAACTTGCTTGATAAGTTCTTTGATTCCGAATCATGGATAACGAGTTCTACAACGCGTTTGCAACACCGTCGAGTTCATCTTCTATTGCTCAGAACATGAATTTGGAAAACGAGACGGGAACCACCCAAAAGCCCCCGAAATTGATGAGTATCGAAGAATACTACGGGTGGAAAGATAGATTCGAGAACTGGGTTCAGGCAAACCATCTGAGATCATGGGAGTGTATTCTTAAGAAATATGTTTTGCCACAGACTGATTTGAAAGTTAATAAAAAAATACATGAATTTAGTAATGAAGAACGTGATATGTATAGATCTGAGAAGATGATGATTAGTCTACTTCAGCAAGCTATCAAAGAAGACATTTTCATACTACTTCAGCATGACAAAACTTAAAAGTCAATCTGGGATGCACTTAAAGTCAAATTTGAGGGTAGCGAGAAAATGATTAAAAGCAAGAAGGCACTTTTAAAGAAAGAGTTTGATCTGTTCAGCAGTCTACCAGGTGAAGACACAAAGAAGCTGATTGAAAGATACTGTCACCTTGTGCGATCTATGTCAATGCTTAGTATAGAAAAAGAGTCTGAAGAGTGGGTAGACAAATTAGCTGATGTGTTACCGCAAAAAGAGTGGGGAACTTATTTGATGATTCTGAAAAACACAGGAGTTTATGATGGGTTATCAATTGGTGAGTTTATCGAAAAGATTGAGGGTCAGGATCTGGAACAACAGAAGATCGCGAGGATGAACAGTCCAAATGGTCAACAGGATGTAAAAATGTATTACAAAGGAAGTGTTCCGGTTCAAGAAGCTGAGAGAAGTCCGAAAATCCAGACTGCGTATAGTGCTGGGGATTCTACAGAAAAGATTGATCAAAGTTCAAACAAAAACAGCAGTGGTTTCTCATTATATCCGAGTGTTAATCCAAAGAGTTCATCAGAAAACTTTCAGTCTCAAAGCACCAAGACAGGAAATGGTTGTGTGATACAATGCAATATTGCCTTGAATCTTCCAGATGGACAAAGTTTTTCTGAGGAGGTTGCGAAAGATCATATGGAATTACTTGGTTCCGTGCTTATCTCGTATGAAGGTCTAGTGGCTGGTCGAATCGGAAATCCTATGCTCACAAAGGAGGATTACGATCAGATAGACGCCGAAGAGATGGAACTGATGGATATCAAATGGTGTCTTGCTAGTGTTCTTAGACGTGCTGAAAAGTTTAAGACAATGACCGGGAGAAATGACTTTCTTGATGCTTGTGTATCTACTTTAGGTTTTGATAAATCTAAAGTTACTTGTTTCAGATGCAGGGAAAAAGGTCATTTCAAGCGGGAGTGCAAGAACAGGGAAGCTAGTGGTGCTCAAAATCCATTCGGAAAAGACGACTACTACCAGAAATCCATTTATCAGCAGGTTGGTCAATCACAAGATTCACAGACGGCTCATGGTAGGAAGATTGAGGATTCAAAAAGAGGATGTTTGGTAGACTTCAACTGGAACAATTACATATCTCCTGATAGCAAAGCATGCATAGTCGATCAAGATGATGAGAGACTACCTGAAGGCTTCAGCTGGGATATGTTCGTTGATGAAAATGGAGAATATAAAGCTTTTATTGCTAAGATTGTTCGAGAACCAGACATGTTTGCTACTTGGATGAAGTCTATTGGTGAAACAGTGAAAAGTGTGGATGAAGAGTCTGTTGTTTCTGTTGAAAGTTCAGAAAGTGTTGATGAAAGTCTACAAAGTTCTGATGAGAGTGTTCAAAATGTTGTTATTTCAGAAAAAGAAATTGTATTTGATCAAACACCGTCTGATTCTGGCGTATCAGATGCTGATTCTGAAAAATCTGTAGAGTTTGATCAAACACCTGTTGATAGTAGCAGTGATGATGAGGAAGAGAAACATATTAATGTTGCTAAAACTCATCTTTCTCCTGAAAGTTTTCATTTCTATTTTGCAGATCGCATGGAGAAACTAAAGGGGAAACGAGCTGCTAAAGAACAACAACTAAAGAAATCTGAAGATGGTGTTCAGAAAGAGAATGTTGAAAGTGTTGCTGAGAAGAATATTGAAACTGAGCGAGTGAAGGAAGAAGAGAAGGTGATTGAAGAAGAGAAAGTGATCGAAGTTGAAAAGATCATAGAAGTTGAAAAGATTGTTGAAGTTGTAAAGCCTTGTGAGAAGTGTTTGGAAGCATGCAAGGATTGTGTAGCAAAAGATGAGATAATTGCTGCGTATGAGAAGAAGAAGGAGCAGTTGCTGTTCAATCTTAACTATGTAAAAGAATCTTATGATGTATTGAACAAAACAGTAACTGGTCTTCAAAAGACTAACTCAGAACGAGAACAAGCACTAACAATGATGAATGCTGTGATGATGACAAAGCAAAAAGCAATCAACTTTTACATCGAGGAGAGTGCTAAATGGAAGCAAGAGTTGGAGACAGAGAAGATTGAGAATGAGAGAATTAGACGTTTATTACAAAGTTATTCTAGTTCTGATTATCTCATTGATCGTATTTACCCAACTGTTGCAGGTATGGAAGCTTTTCAAGACGAGAAGCCGAAGAAAAAGAAAGATAGTGGTAAGAAACCGACTGTTAGCTATAACAAGTGTCCGCCTCCAATTTGGGAAGGGTATTCTCCTAGAAAACCAAACGAGGAGTAACTTGAAAAAGCAGTCAATATAAAGCTAAAAACCGACACAACTGACGTTTTACCAGATAACATTGATGTCACATTTACCTCATCCGATACTGATCATGAGTCTGAGTTAATCAAAAAGGTGGTCGATCAGGTGTTAGATACTGAGGAGGAGTCTGAGTCAAAGTCTGAGTCTGGAGGGTCAAATTCGTCTGTCAACAGTCCAAAGTCATCAGTCAAAAAGGCTTACAGTAAAGAGTTTTTGTTATCAAAAGCAAATTTGGATGATGAAGTATTTGAAGTTGCATACACTTTAAATGATTCGGACAAATTATACTTGGACAACGGGTTTCCAATAAGAAGTGTTCGTTTTGACATAATCAAAAAGGTTTTCAAAATGACAGAAATTAATATTTCTGAAATAAAAGATTTAAATCTTACTGGAAAACCTAAAAAGTACACTTCAAGAGTTCAACAACGTCGAAACAAGAAAAAGGGTTACAATTCTGGTTCTGATTTTCAAAAGAAACCAAACCAAAATCGTAGTTACAAAAAGAAAGGTCTTGGATTTATTCCATCAGAAAATCATAAAAATTTGAAAAATTCTAAAATAAAAACAGAATTTGTATCAGGTGGACTTGCAGAAGAGGAACAGAAGAAACCATTCTGGAGACAGTCAAATCAAGAATTTCTTGCTGAAAAGAAGAAGAATGGAACTGAAGTGTTTTATCAAAGAGAGACTCGTACCTGTTACAAGTGCAATGAAACTGGTCACATTGCATGGAACTGTCAGAAAATTGTCAAAACAAAACAGGGAGTTTCTCAGAAATTGAAAGAAAAGGTTGTTGATGTTGAACCACCAACCGATAGATTTAAAATTTTTAAAAATTCAACTTATGAGGTTGGTGAGTGTTCTAAAAAGAATTTTTATAAAAAGAAAGAGAATGACAACCAAGTGTGGGTTGTTAAGAAAGTTGATGAGAAAGTCGGCGATGAATCTGGTTCCACAAAACCAGAAGAGCCACAGGTTGAGGTGAAAATTTCAGTGAATGATGATGAGTTTCCATCACTGAAGTTTGAAGAGGTTAAACAAAAAGTGGGTAAGGTTGAAATCTCAAATCAATGGTTTGCTGATCAGAAGAAATTTGATGTTGAGAAAACATTTAATGGAAGTGTTAAGAAAATTTTTGGAAAAATGTTGAATGGGAAAGTTAAGGGGGTTAAAGATTTTTATGCAACTAAAAAGGCAACTTACAACCCTACTGCGCAAGAACTGAAAGCCATCAAGTCTGAGAAGACTTGGATGGAAGTTTGTTTCCCGTAAAGTCTTAGGACTATGCCGGAGATCCCAAGTTTATATCGCGGATCAGGAATTGGCATCTTTCTTGAAAATTGTTTTTGTGAATGAATCTTGTAATAGTTAAATTTTGGCAAGTCATACTGCAGGAATTGCCGAAGCTTCCAGGTTGGTAAGTGCGAAGCAGGAATCGGCATCTTGATTAGTAAAATGGTTTGTGTAGAGGTTTTATTCCTACATGTGGTTATATGTTTTGGAATTACAATGTGATTCGTCAAGGTCATTAGTTTGAACTTGATGTAATCCTGATTCGTATGTTTGAAGGACAATATGATGAACCAAACTCCTAATTTTACAAGTGGTAAAACCAACAAAACTTATTTTCCAGAAAAATCATTTTGGTTAAAACAAACTTAAGTGTTTTGAAATCATAATGAGAAAATAGTTTTGTGAAAGGGGGAGTTCTGATTGTTTATGACAAGTGGATGGCGATTTGAAGCGATTCGTTATCAGTTGTCAAGTATATTGTACAGTTTGTTTTCAAATTTCCTTTAATATGTTTGTATTTTAGGGGGAGTAGAAATTTCTGAAAATCCAAAAACATTAGAAAATTTGAAAAAGGGCAAAAACATGATAAAATCAAAAATGAGTTTTAGTGTCATAAAAGAGGAAATGATAGAGTTTAGTGTCAAAAATGAGTTTCAGTGGACTGTCACAACATGCTAAAGAATTGTTTAGATAATATGTGATAAACAATCTCACTGTGGATGTGTCAGTAGGTTTTTACACATTTAGTAAATTGTGACGAGATACAAACATAAATTTCAAACTTGCTTGTTCTGTGGGTTAACACAAACTTGGATATATAGGTAACCCCTGAAATCTTGTTTGAATGGTCCCTTATTCTGAGATACTAGGTCTTTATGCTCAGTGATATCTGGGGTATTATCCCGGGACTTCTGCTGAAAGAAATTTCTGACTTAGTCCCCGGATAATGCTTTCTGCAAATGCTTGAAACATAGCATCACCCTCAGCAAGCTGATGAAACAATAAAATTGATAGTCGCTGCTGTTGTAATGCAAAAGATCCTCTAAAGGGGACACACCAAAAGTCGAAGCCGTCATCTCTCTGCGTATCGAAAGATCGACCTGAGCTCTCACGGCCCTCGCACTATAATTTATTCCCTTACAGATATCATCTGTGGTATATTCACCTGTAAGACTGAATATTGGGATCTGGATACGGGAGTATATTCAAGTAGTGAGACACACGTATAAGTTCAAGAGCTTAAAACATTAATCTCATATCTCGGATCAATTGAACTTTGTGTGAAAATTTAAGTGGACAAATATACTGACAATCTAGGTGAATTGTTTAGAACTGAAAATGAGATGCAGCTTAACGGTGTTAGTGACATGTCTCATAAACTGATATGATCCTCTTACACAAAACTCACAAAAATATTGTCTGTAAATATTTCTTTACTGCATTTCTTTACATTCAAATTCAAAAAGATTTTCGGTGTGTTTTAGCAAAAATTTTTTAAAAAACTCAAAAAGATTTTCGACAACTGATATTCGAAAGCTGATTTTCAAAGTTCCGAGTGCTAAACATGATGACATGGTTGTGAGAGGGAGTGTGTCTTAATTGTGAAAATATGTTTTTTAAATCAACAAATGGTTCATCATGTGTATGTGATCTGAGGAAGAGTGATTGTTGATGCATATGAGAGTTGTTATTGATGCATTCAAATTGTTAAATTTAGAAAATTCACTTCTGGGTTAAGAATGTGCAGGTATAGCCAGGTTTTGATCTTGAACCTGAAGATAGAGTGCCAGGTTCCGATACCTGAGGTTTTTGTAAAAGTCAGACTGCGATCCCAGCAAATCGAGAGGGGGAGTCTGAAGACATCAGAGTGGAGTCTATTCGAGGGAGAAAAGAGCCAGATAGAGATTCTGGAAGCCCAAAGACTGATAAAGACTGAAGACGTTGAAGACTCGACACTGAAGACTCGTCAACATTCGAGGGGGAGTCTGTTGGTGTATGCGTCTGTCGACTTCGTCTTGTATCGAGTCTTGTATTAGAATTGTTAGATCAGGGTGTGTTTTACGAGAAATAGGGTAGGTTTTAGATGTGTTTGAGCCCCTTCCCTTTGAAGGTGACCCTTCCCTTTGAAGGTGACCCTTCCCTTTGAAAGGGTTCCGTTTGAAAGTTACATGTCATTTCAAACGGAAGGGTCTTTTCCTATAAATACTCTCATGTCTAGTTCATTTGTAACTTTCCGGCCAAAGCAACGAAGTGCTGCCGAAGTGTTGTCAGGTTGTAAACGTCTTCTAAATCAATCATACAACAGTTTAAAGCGTGAATCTAGCTGAATTGAACTTAGTTTCTTTGTTTCCGCCTCTGAAACTAAGATAAACTCTTCTGAACGACTCATTTGGGTCTAAAAACGATCCTACACAAGGTACGTCAAACGCTTATCGTCATATAGCTAGTTCACCAAAAGATGAGGGAACATCATCTCAACCTAATCCCTCAGGATACTCAGCCGATACTAAGGAAGGGATATTTATATTTAAGGCACAGTCTGAGGAACCCTTTACTTCTAAAAAGAGAGGTTGTTTAATAGAGGAGCACATGAGAGAAGAAAAAGAAAGAAAAAATTATAACAACAGAGAGCAATAGTTAGAGCTAATAGGGAAGTAAATGCACAAACTCAGGAAACAGTCATTAGGCCACCTTGCAAAAAGAGGAATTAGATAGACAGTTGGCAGATTTCCATATGCTAGCCACTACAGCAGTAGACGCTAACCTAAACCAAATAGCTCAACCGCCACTGTTACCTTTATTCCTAGACCAAAAAATGCTAGAACCAAACCAGGATAACAAATTCCCGATACCTGCATTCGATCCTAACGAGTAACCAAGAATCCCAACCCCGATGTCTTTAGAACGCGATCCGTGGTGGGATGACGATTGAACATTTTTTGAAATGAATAGCGCAGACCCTTATGAGGAACCCGTACCTCATAACCCTGACCTAATAAACCCACCAATGAGTCAAGAATGTGTGCAAGAACTCCGCCAGTATGGAGAAAGTTTAGTAAATGAAGGGAATAGAATCCGACAGATAGGGGAGAAATTAGTTTGGAAGTATGATGAGAATGAAATGTAGTACTGGATGAATGATACTTAGAAAATACCTAGATATATGTGCAATTTTGTATTTTTATAATATATATATATATATATATATATATATATATAGAGAGAGAGACTAAAATAGATATCGTGCATAACTATTAGTGTGTTTAATTTCCAGATATAGTTTGTAATAGATGCATATATATATAGAAAGAGTAAAAGTCGCAATGATCGACGTTTTTGATCAAATTGTTTGTGTGATTGTGTATAAATATTTGTACTAAATTTTATTCTGTGATAATTAATACCTGATAAATGTTCACAATTCAGATGTCGAACGAAGTAAATCCAGAAAACCAGAATAATGAGAATAATGGATACCAATTAGATAACAATGCAATCCAACATATAGTAGCACAAGTAATTATAGATGCTATGCCCTATATTATCAAGACTATTAAAGAAGCAGAAAATAATAAATCTGCAAATGGAAGTAAACGCCAACACACTGAACCTAGTCACAGTGTGAACGATAACAGACCTATAATCCAAGCTCCAATTCCTAAAAGAAGAAGAACCGTTTCTTACGATTGTTCTTATAAAGAATTCTTGGCCTACAAACCAATAGAATTCTCAGGCAATGAAGGAGCCATTGCAGCATTGCGGTGGATAAAAAAGACAGAAGAAGTCATAAAAATAAGTAAACGTGCAGATGAAGATAAGATTATGTTTGCTTCTAATCTTTTCAAAAATGCAGCCTTAGAATGGTGGAATATTATTCTCTAGTCTAGGAGAAGTGACAGAGTTTATAATATGGAATGGGTCAACTTTAAGGAAATGGTTGAAAGAAAATTCTGTCTTCCTAATGAAAAGGAACAAATCGCCAATAAGTTCCTAAATCTTAGAATGACTGGAATAGACTGCAAAGGTTACACTACCATATTCTTCGAATATGCTAGGATAGTGCCAACCTTAGCCTCACCTAAACCAGTGTTAATCATCCGTTATATTTGGGGATTAATTAGTGAGATTAGACACGTAGTCAAGGCAGCTAGACCGCAAACCATAGAAGAAGCAGTAGAACTAGCCAATACCTTGACTGATGAATTGGTGCGTACACAAGAGGAAAACCAAAAAAAGAACCTAGCTAAAAAACTTACCCAGGAATTTTGTTTTGGTAATTCCTACTGTGGAAAAGGAACATGTACTGTAAGTTTTGTAAAAAGAAGCACTCAGGAAAGTGTGCTGTGTCCTGCAACTTTTGAAAGTACTCAGGACATAAGGAAGAAGATTGTAGGAGAAAGGCTAGTGCCAGAATATGCTACGATTGTGGAGAGGCTGGTCACATCAAACCGAACTGTCCGAAACTAGCTCTAGCCACACCCAACAAGGCTAAGACAACTGAAGCTCCTAAAAAAAATGCCAGAGCATTTGTTCTGACAGCTGAGGAAGCCAAGATGATTTCGGATGTGATTGCCGGTACGTTCTTAGTTAATAATATATTTTCCAAAGTATTGTTTGACTCTGGTGCGAACCAAAGTTTTATCAATACTTCTTTCTACAAACTTCTTGACCAACCCTTAGTCAAACTTCAAGAAGATTGTCTTGTAGAGACAGGAAACGGAGAATCCGTTAAAATAAGTGAAATCTTGCATGGAGCAAGAATAGAAATCCCGAACCATCATTTCTTTGCTAACCTTTACCCAATGAATCTAGTCGGATTCGATGTTGTATTAGGAATGGATTGGTTGGTTGCCAATCATGCCAGTATTTTATGTGATCAAAAGTCAGTACAAGTAAGTACACCAAGTGGTAAAAAGATCACAATTAAAGGAGATAAGCCAACCAAATCGACAAAATTCACCTCTGTGATGAAAGCTGCAAGTTATAAAAGGAAAGGAGGAGTAGTATATATGATTTATGTAATCATTAATACTAAAGGAAAAGAACTAAAAGATATTCCCATAATATCTAAATTCTCAGATGTTTTTCCAGAAGAGTTACCTGGATTACCGCCTGATAGAGAGGTTGAATTTAGAATTCACCTAATCCCAGGGACGGCACCGATTGCCAAAGCACCATATCGATTAGCACCAACGGAGATGCAGGAACTGAAGGAATAATTGGCCGAACTTCTTGACAAAGGTTTTATACAACCAAGTTCATCACCGTGGGGAGCACCGGTGTTGTTTGTTAAAAAGAAAGACTGATCGATGCGTATGTGCATTGATTACCGAGAATTAAACAAGGTTACGATTAAGAGTCGGTACCCATTACCGAGAATCGATGATCTGTTCGATCAACTTCAAGGAGCTCGATTCTTTTCTAAGATCGATTTACGCTCAAGATATCATCAACTAAAATTACAGGAAGAGGACATTCCTAAAACTGCTTTCAGAACAAGGTACGGTCATTATGAATTTACTGTCATGCCATTTGGTTTAACCAATGCCCCAGCTGCATTTATGGACATGATGAACATGATATGTAAACCATACCTAGAGAAATTCATAATTGTCTTTATAGATGATATTCTAATTTACTCTAAGAGTAAAGAGGAACATGCAGCGCATCTGCATACACTTCTGACATTATTAAGAAAAGAAAGGCTCTATGCTAACTTCTCAAAATGTGAATTTTGGTTACAAGAAGTGCAATTCCTTGGACATCTGGTTAATCATGAAGGAATTCATGTGGATCCCACAAAGATCGAGGCGATTACTAAATGGAAAATCCCTGAGTCACCAACAGAAGTAAGAAGTTTTCTTGGACTGGCAGGATATTTTGGACAATTTATCCGAGATTTCTCTAGAATAGCCAATCCATTAACCAAACTGACTTGTAAATTAGTTAAGTTTGAATGGGGACCAAAACCGGAAGAAGCTTTTAAGATTCTTAAGCAAAGGTTAACCAACGCACCCATACTCGCATTACAAGAAGGAACTGAAGACTTTAGAGTCTATTGTGATGCGTCTAAGTTAGGATATGGATGTGTGTTGATGCAACGTCAAAAGGTTATAGCTTATGCCTCTAGACAACTTAAGAAACATGAAGAGAACTACACAACTCACGATCTAGAGTTAAGAGCCATAGTTTTTGCCCTTAAGATTTGGAGACACTATTTATATGGAAATAAATTCGCTGCCTTCACCAATTATAAGAGTTTAAGGTATATTTTTTGGCAAAAAGAATTAAATATGAGACAGAGACGCTAGATGGAAGTTCTTAGTGATTATGATTGTGATATCCAATATCATGCTAGGAAAGCTAATGTAGTAGCTGATGCTTTAAGTCGAAAGTATCATGAAAAGCCGAAACGAGTACGTTTTCTCATATTAAATCTACAAGTAGATTTAAATGATCAAATTAGAGAAGTACAGGAAACAACATTCAAGGACGATGCTGAAGGTTTAAAAGGAGTGAGTAAAGAATTAGAACAAGGAACAAATGGAATTTGAAAGTTCCACTAGAAAAGGATGTGGATACCTAAACAAGGAAACCTACGCCACAAAATTCTAGAAGAAGCTCATAAGTCTAAATATACGATACATCTTGGAAGAGATAAGATGTATCAAGGTCTAAGAAAGAATTTCTGGTGGATAGGAATGAAAAAAGATATAGCATACTAAATTGCTAAATGTCTAACTTATTCACAAGTTAAGGCTGAACATCAGAAACCCTTAGGATTATTGCAACAATTAGAAATGCCTATATGGAAATGGGAATTGATAACAATGGACATTGTTACCAAATTAACCAAAACAAGAAAAGGAAATGATACAATCTGGGTGATTGTTGACAGATTGACCAAATCTGCTCATTTCTTACCAATGAAGGAAACTTTCAGTATGGAAAAATAGTTTCATTACATGGAATTCCTTTATCTATTGTATCTGATAGAGATAGCCATTTTACTTCTCATTTTTGGACAAGTTTCCAAAAAGCAATGGGAACCAGGTTAAATCTAAGCACAGTTTATCATCCACAAACGGACGGATAAAGCGAAAGGACAATACAAACCATGGAAGATATGCTTAGAGCCAAGCTATATCTATCTGATATAGATAGCCATTTTACTTCTCATTGGGACGATCATTTACCACGAAGAGAATTTTCCTACAATAACAGCTATCATACAAGCATTAATGCTGCACCATTTGAAGCACTTTATGGACGAAAGTGCCGAACTCCAGTCTGTTAGGCAGAAATTGGAGAAAATCAATTATCTGGACCAGAGATAGTGCAAGAAACAACGGACAAGATAATTCAAGTCAAGGAAAGACTAAAAGCAGCACGAGATCGTCAAAAGAGTTATGCAGATAATAGACGAAAACCTTTAGAATTTCAAGTAGGAGATAAGGTATTATTAAGAGTTTCTCCATGGAAAGGAGTAGTCAGATTTGTTAAGAGAGGAAAGCTAAGCCCCATGTATGTTGGACCTTTTGAGATTATTAGAAGAATAGGACTCGTAGCTTATCAGCTACGAATGCCAGAGGAAATGGCAGGAATACATGATGTGTTTCATGTATGTAATCTCAAAAAGTGTTTAGCAGACGAATCATTAGTGATACCTCTTAAGGACATAGAGGTAAATGAGAAACTTAAGTTTGTCGAGAAACCCATTCAGATTGAAGACAGAAAGATCAAGAATCTCAAACACAAGATACTAGTTCTGGTCAAAGTGAAATGGGATTCCAAGAGAGGATTAAAATACACTTGGGAGCTGGAGTCAGAGATGCAGAAGAAATACCCACACCTGTTCCAGTAGACCTCTACGACGAGATCTAAAACAAAGTGGGGAGGATATAACAACCCTCCTAGAACCCTTAACGTGGCCCTAAAACGTTCCTTATATACCTCGTATACGAGAAACGGACCCGAAATACCCTTATATTTATAAAAAACAAGAAAACCAAATTTTAGGAGTTGCTCGCGGGGCGTGACCCCCTTAGCCACTTCCTTCGCGGGCCGCGACTGGCTTGGAGTGCCGGTCAAGGCAGACCGCCACGTGTCCGAGGACTCGGCGACCCTACACGCTGACTCAGCAAGTCATTTTTGAAAAGTTAGGATGTTGTGACTTTTTGAACCAACTTATTGACTTATTAGCTTTTAGTCATTTTACATCAATAAGCTAAGCCAAACACTTTTTAAAAAACAACTTATTAACTTATTGGCTTTTCCCATCCTATAAGCTAATCAAAAACTTTTTAAATTTTTTTTTTTCAAAAAGTTATAAGTCAATAAGTTCTTCTCATGAAAAGTCCTTTTTAGGTAAAATAAGTTTAGCCAAACATGCCCTAGACCCAAGTCAAGTTCTACCTTGAAAACACGTTATTATAGCCCATGAAGACCCATCTTGCAACAATTTAATTTTATGTTATTTATTTTCATGTTAATTTAAATTTTGTTTTTTATTTGGCATGTAATTTCATTTTCAAATATTTTGACTTTTTCAAATATTTTTATCTATCTCCTAAGATATAAGGACATGGGTTGTAATTGGTCTCTGCCTCCTATGTATTGTATGAAACAATGAAAAAATACAAGAGAGTTTTAGATGATTAAATTATGTGTTAATTTTATGTTATGTGTTAATTTTATCTCTATGAATTTGTGAGTTAAATCCATTAAGATAAAATTAACACATAATTTAATAATATTTTTTCTTTTATTAATTCACACAATACATAGCAGGTATAGACTAACTATAACCCACGTCTTCAATTCTTAGGGATACATAAAAACTACTTTAAAAAATCAAAATATTTGGAAATAAATTTACATGTTTAATAAAAACTAAATTAAAATTAACTTGAAAATAAGTAACATGTAATTAAATTGTAGCATGATAGGTTTTCGTGGTCTGTAGTAGTATAACCAAACTCAGGTCTAAGAGCATTCACATTAGAGTCTCCATCTTCATCTATATAAAAACATATCTTTCTCTAGAATTTATTAATTTTTTAAAAATATCTCACATCCAACTCTCTATCTCTATCTAATTCTTACTCATAAACTCTTGTTTTATTATTTATTTTCTCTTTGCTACACACTTACAATAAAAATATAAGGGGTTGAATATGAACCTCTAAATATAGATGTAGGACTTTACTGTATATATATTTGTCTCTACTATAGAGATTCTAATATTATGGTACTTTTGTTGTTTCCTCTGTTCTTTTCTTTATGTTATATAGAATTGAGACGCAAATGTGAATGCTCTAAGTGAACAAAATTGATCCATACCTTCAAACTTTTTGGTACCCAAATCTTCTTTTTGGCAGCGCCCAAATCTCCTGTACCGGCTAGCAACAAGACCAGTGTATTTGAATTTGCTACGGTTCGTCTATCACAACCAGGTTGGTAAGGTCAAACGATTGTATTTTAGTTTGACGTATTAATAGTTTTGGACCACCTTTCGAAGTTTCCTACGAACTTAACTTTGTATTTCTTTTAGAGGGTGTTTGTGATTACGTTTTGAAGTGATTTTTGATTATTGCGTTTGTAAAACATAAATAATCTAAAAAATGTTTGGATGAAAAAGTGATTATCTGCCTCCAAAACGCAGTTTTGGAGAAGCATGTATCTAGGGCTGGCAATTCTGACACGAACACGATAACACGACACGAACCTACACGAAGTTATCATGTTTCGTGTTTGAACTTAACAGGTTTCG
The DNA here is from genome assembly GCA_030545235.1 of Helianthus tuberosus. NCBI lineage: Eukaryota > Viridiplantae > Streptophyta > Magnoliopsida > Asterales > Asteraceae > Helianthus > Helianthus tuberosus. The sequence continues at coordinate 19,067 of JARYGA010040592.1, forward strand.
TGTCTAAACAGGTTAAAACCCGTTAACCTGTTAAGACCCATTAAGTACATGTTAATAATTAAAAATATTATATGTGGGTGTGGCCATGGGGTCATCAATCGTGGTACCCGAGATGAATTATACGCAAACATACGTGGTTCTTTTTCCATAATCCAATCCCTAATTTTTAAATCTCTCTCACAAACACCACCATTCCCTGTCCGGTTCACAGCTTCCCCAATTCGGTCGTGTTCGTGTCTTAAACAGGTCGTGTTCGTGTTTTAACATGCCGCGTTCGTGTCTTAACATGTCATGTTCGTTTCTTAAACAGGTCGTATAATACGTTGGTGATTTTTTCGTGTCTTAACAGGTCGTTTCGTGTAACCTGTTTATTAACAGGTTCGTGTTCGTGTTTCCAAAATCTGACACGATAAGATTTCGTGTCGTGTTCGTGTGTTTCGGGTTCGTGTCTTAACAGATCGGGTTAACCCGTTATGCCAGCCCTACATGTACCTACATGCTTTTTCAAAACGCAGTTTTGAAAACGCAAAATCTATTTTGAAAACGCAACACCAAACACCCCCTTAGACCCATTATTAACTATTGATGAACATAATTATAAGAATAAATAGAGTTATAAGGGTAAGGGTAAAGCTCTCGCCCTATCACGTAGGTCATGTGGGTTTTGCCCTCCACATCAAAAAAGAGAAGAGGTGATGAAGGGCAAGAGGAAAGGGCAAAGCCCCAAAAATCAAGTTGGTGGTCATGTTTAACAAGAGGGGTCATGCCCGTTGAGATATTGACATCAAGAGGGGCAACGCCTTCATGGCGTGGACGGTGGGGTGATAATGAGCGAATGGTACCAAATACCGGGAGCGAATTTCCTGAACCAAAATATTTTTGGTATCGATTTTTTGCATTTTCGGTACCGGTATCTATTTTCAAATATCGATATTAAATCATATTGTACCGTGTATTTTCGATACCAGTTAGAACCGAGCTCATCCCTAGTAGGTGGTGTGGAGGGGCTTTGCCCTCCCCTCTCCACCCACCGACCTTAAACTAAACTGTATTTATTTCAAACCGACCCACTTGATTCGTTTTCTATTTCCGGAAGATATGGTAGAAATTTTAGACAGTAAAGAAACAACAAAATCTGAATTTCATTTTCTTTATTAATTCAACTACTTTACATATTTCTACAAATTGAAAAGAAATCAAAATCAACCCAAGATTGAGTCTTATACAATTTCATACCTATTTGCAAAGGTTATAGTCTGGAGCTTGTAGTTCTGACTTGAACAGACCGGAGAAAGCAATCACAGATTCCGGTTACTAGCCGGACGAAAGCATCCGAAAATCGGGTCCAGAGGCGATGGAAGATGGTGGTTCCATCCGAGTCCGGAGAGATGGAAACAGGCTGCAGGTATGCCCAGGCAGCCTGTTTCACAAGCCGGTTTCGGATAGAAATCTCGTAACCCGAATGTACTGCGAATGAGGGGACTTTGGGCGACTGGACCGAGGCCGCCGTGGTTGGGAGGATATCGCGAAGGGAGGTGTAGGAAGCTGGTTTTAGAGAAACTAGCTCGAAATCGGCTGGTGAAGATGAGGAAGACGTTGGATGGTGGTGATCGGTGTGGAGTGAGAAATTGGAGGGTGTTTCGATGGAGTTCCGCCGTCGAACGGTGGATATGGGAGTTGTGACGGCATCGGTGTCCATCGGAGGAGAAGATAGAAAAATATGAATGTTGTTTAGGATTTGGTCTTGTTTAAACAAAGTCAAATTGTTTTTGATATGGACACCCATGGACTTGCTTGCAGTTGCCCAATTGCAATTCTAATTTCTAAGCAACTTCGTGTAACACGACTTGTTTGAAAATTATTAATTATATTATAATGTTTTAAAAACCGATATAAATACAAACAAGTTTTTGATCCGTTAAGCGGTTTGACGGTTAGGTACAGGGTTTGTATTGTAATTTAAAACTTGGAATTGGCTGGTGTAGACTAAAACTTACGATTCATTTTTATTAGGTAGAGGAAATGATGAACCCATTTGTTTGATTTGGGGTAACATCTTTTTCCTTTACATGAGCGTTATATCAGTTTTTTTACTATTTATCTTTTACTTGTCACAACTTATTAAATTATAGGAAATTCTTATGTTTCATATGCAACAATACATTCATATTTTTCTATCTTTTAATGTTTTTGTCTTTTTTAACAAAAAAAAAATAAAAAAAATCTGATAGTTTAACAAAGAAAAACTGATCCAAACCACGTAGTATGGTGAGCTATTTTCTAAAATTGTAGTTTGACATATGGATACAAGATGAGAAGATAGTACACCCCTGTGAAATGCTGGTTATTTTACTTAGGTTTTAAACATGGATAAAATAGTTTGTTGAATATAAAAAATATGTAAAAGTAAATAATAATTTTTTTTTTTGTTAAAAAAGACAAAAACATTAAACGGTCAGCTTTAGACGTTTTGTGGGGGCAAATGTGGGGAAATAGTTTTGTGGTGGAAATCGGAAAGACGTTATGTGGCAATAAGTGACATGTTATATTCAATTGGAAAAATAATTGGATGGTAGGAGACGACGGAGGGGCTGTTTTGTAGCCTTTTAATAACCATTCAGATGCTACCTCTTAATGGTTTAAAACCTCTGAATGAATAAGAGGTAACCACAAGTCTGAATGGTTAAGAGGTAACCTCTGAATGGAAAATCATCACATGTCACATTCTTCTACCTTCTCATTGGTAAATTTCTTAATGGTTCCATTAAAAGGTAGTCTCTTAATGACCATTTAGAGACTACCAAACAACACCTGAGTCTATTGCTAATTTGAAAATAAAATAGATTATAAGGAGAAAGATCCACTAAAAAGTGGTTTTGCCAAGGTAACCTAATAATAATTGTCATAATCACATGTGTCACTACTTATAAGTAGGAAGAAAACGACATTTTTTTACTAAAACATTTTGGTCATTATAAGTAGGAGTGTGAAAATGATATATGACTCTCATTTTTTTTCTCAAAAACACAACAAAAAAATCTCACAAAGAATCAAGTACAAAAAAATCTAATACAAAAAATCTAGCACAAAAAATTTCAGCAAAAAAATCTAGTACAAAAATACAGCACAAAAAAATTAGAAAAAAAAAATTAAAACAAAAAATTTAGCACAAAAAATCGAGCACAAAAAATGTTATACAATATAGAAATACAACATATTTTTTGGGTTTTTTTTAGTTGTCATAATTTATATATCAATGGGGTACTCAACTTAAAGATAAAAAGACGCTCGATATTATGGTGATTTTTTTATGAAAATATAATGTCATATAAAAAGGTATGAACGTTTAAAAAATGGGGTGAAATATGCATGTGCCTTAAATGTGGAGAGAAAAAAATCAATAAATAGTATTTTTCGAAAGATACCCCTATCCTCATTTTTTTCTACATTTTTATGTTAACAATTGATTTGAAAAATAAAAGGTTAAGATTCCTTCTCATCCTACTCGCAAAATAAACTCTTTATTTTATCTTACCCCTAGACGATTATCTATATATAGGTTCAGGTTCCTGGAAACGACACGTGGCATTATTTAATTTTATGGATTAAGGGTAACAAAGTAATTAACTTCAAAAATTAATTTAATTATAAAATAGACTGTAACCGTTTTTGAAGTTATTTTACAACATAATTTTTTACGTATCCATAACTGATCATGGTGTTATAACATCTGGAATGTTTTTTGTTATTTTACAGGTATAAAACACCATACAGATTTCAAAAAACACCACAGCTTGAATCGTAATACACTTATGGTGTTTTAACATCATATGGGGATGATTGTATTGTTATTCCAGATTTTAAAACACCATAACTTGAATCACAATACACTATTTCTAGATGTTTAAAGCATCACATCTTGAATCACAATACATTTAAAACACCATTGTATGAACACAGACAAAACACCATGGACTAAAACATCCGATTGGAAGGTAATTCTTTTTCTCTATATAAGTATAGCAATATGGTACTCATATTAAAGATAAAAAACGCTTGTTACTTTGGTATATTTTTTTGAAAATTTTATGTATAAAAAGTTTAACGTTTAAAAGAGATGGGGAAACTTGCATGTGCATGGAGGTTGATGATGGTTTTTTTATTTAAACAAAAGAGACTATTACCCCTAATCTAGCCAAATTAGTGAAAATATTAAAGCATAATTTATATTTTAAGCCCTTTTTATGTTAATCATTAACTATAAGATCTAAGTATTTAAAACACTTCTTACAAAAAAAAAAAAAAAAAAAAAAAAACCCCTCATTTTTACAATAACTCTACCATAGGTTCAGGTTTCTGTAAAAAGGGTGAAGTTTGTGAGAAATGTGTGAAATATTATGGAGACGACACATGACATTATTTAATTGTATGGATTAAGGGTAATTGGGTAATGAACTTCAAAAGCCAAGTTAATTATAAAATAAACTGTAACCACCTTATGAGCTTTTTTAGGGGATAATTCCTTTTTTACGTATCAATAACTGATCATGGTGGTTTAACATCTGAATTTTTTTTTTTGTTATTTTACAGGTATAAAACACCATACAGATTCCAAAAGCACCGCAACTTAAATCGTAATATAGTCATGGTGTTTAACATCTGTAATGATTGTATTGCTATTTAAGTTATGGTGTTCTAACACCATCCGGGGATGATTGTATTGCTATTTTAGATGTGAAAACACTATGACTTGGACAATCTTTCCAGATTTCAGATGTTAAAATAGCCTTACTTGAATCACAATACAATGTTTCCAGATGTTTAAAACATCACGCCTTGAATCACAATACAGTTACAACACCATTGTATGAACATAGACCAAATACCATGGACTAAAACAAACGATTGAAACGTAATCTTTTTCTCAATATAAGTATAGCAATATGGTATTCATATTAAAGATAAAAAATACTCGTTATTATTATGGTGTATTTTTTCAAAGTTACGTATAAAAAGTTATTGACATATAAAAAAGAGGGGGGGTTGCATGTGCATGGATGCAGTTTTCCTTATTTAAACAAAAAGACACTATTACCCCTAATCTAGCCAAATTAGTCAAAAAAAAATATATATATATATAATTTACATTTTAAGCATTTTTTATCTCATCATTAACTACAAGATCTAAGAGTTTAAAACACTTCTTAAACTTCTCACAAAAACCCTCTTTTTTACCATAATCCCACCATATATATATATAGGGGAATGCTAAAATGAGAACCACATCGAGTTGTAAGAACCAAGAACTACACCGTAGGGGGCGCGGTGGACCAATTTTTTTTTCATAAGCGTAGATACATGTATAAAAACAACATTTGTAAAAAAAAAATCAAAAAAAAATGTCGTGTGTGTTGTTTTGAGCGCCACAAGTTTGTGTTTACGGGACCCGTAAATCTAGCCGGAAAATTTACGGGTCCCGTAAACACAAACTTGTGTTGCTCAAAACTACACACACGACATTTTTTTTTGAATTTTTTTTACAAATGTTGTTTTTATACATTTATCTACGTTTATGAAAAAAAATTTGGTCCACCTCGCCCTGGATCAAAAAGTTCTCGCGGTTCTTACAACTCGATGTGGTTCTCATTTTAGCGGATACTTATATATATATATATATATATATATATATATATAATGAGAATCATTACAGAACACTAACTATTGCGAGAGTAAAAAGAACAACTCTAAAACACTAAATTTTGGGATTTAAGTTTCATATTTTTTAAATTTTATGTTTCTTACATTCATATGTGTTTTATATATACTTAAAAAAACCATATTTTTTTGCCTACACGTAGCTTATATACATGTTGGTTATTTAACCTACACATAACCTACATATGTGTAGGTTATACAAAAAGTGAAAATTTTCCATATTTTGTTCTGAATTCTAGTGTAAGAAACAATAAATCTTACATTTGCAACATTTTCATTTACTTTTTAGGTTTTTAGGATTGAGAAAATAGGTGACTCATTGTGTTCTGCGTGTTCTCGCAATATTTTGTGTTCTGCATAGAACCTTCCCTATATATATATATAGGGAGAGGATCATGAGAAAACTAAATCTAAATTAGAAAACTAACTAAAAAAACCTAAAAAAAAGCTAAAATACATACCAATTTTTTTACAATTTTTTATAAAAAAATCGCTATGTTTTATATATAAAACAATTTTCAAATTTTTTTTTGTTGTACTGCACATGTGCATTATATGTGTACTACACATGTGCACTATATCCGCAATAGTGCACATGTGCAATACAACAAAAAAAAATTTATTTTTTTATTTTTTTAAATCTTTTTCATGCATAAAAACTAGCCATTTTTTTATAAAAATTTGTAAAAAAAAATTGGTATGTTTTTTAGGTTTTTTTAGTTAGTTTTTTTGGTTTCTCATTTAAACTAGTTTTTTCATGATCCATCCCCTATATATATA
>JARYGA010040593.1:0-16566 GCA_030545235.1 Helianthus tuberosus
TTTCGTATACATCAGGAGTTCAGAGATGACTGAAGCGTTACGTCTACAGGTGGAAGTTCAAAAAAGACTACACAAGCAACTTGAGGTATACTTTTTTATAACTTGGGATTCCTTTCTGGTACTATTTTTTTACTACAGTTTTCCTTTTTCCATGTCAATAATCAGTAAGTTAAATTAGAGATGACAAATTGGTAATTGTGACCCATTTAGTTACAAATGGGTCAAGTAAGGTTGTGCTTTATTAAGAGTCAATTAGGTAAAAAAACACTGGCTACAAAGAAATGGGTGAACGGGTCAAAATTTCCCAGTTTTTATTTAGAGTAAAATGTCATTTTTGTCCCTGAGGTTTGGCCAGTTTTGCAACTTCAGTCCAAAGGTTTGTTTTTTCCGCATCTTAATCCAAAAGGTTTGAAATCTTTCCATTTTCATCTGGCCCGTTAACTCCATCTATTTTTCTCTATTAAGTCGGGGGTATTTCTGTCTTTTTTGTTAACTTAAAGGGCAATTCAGTCTTTTTCAGGGGTATTCGGTCTTTTTACATAAAGTGAAAAAGACCGAATTGGCCTTTAAGTTAACAATAAAGACAGAAAATACCCATGACTTAAAAGAGAAATGGACGGAGTTAACGAGCCGGATGAAAATGGCAAGATTTCAAACCTTTTGGATTCAGATGTGGAAAAACAAACCTTTGGGCGAAAGTCGCAAAACCGGCTAAACCTCAGCGACCCAAATGGCATTTTACTCTAATATTTCCAACATAATCTATTTATAGTACGTTTCAAGACGTTTAAGCAAAAATAGCATACATTGGTTTCTTTTGGGCATTTGACCAATATGTCAAGTCAAACATTACTACATGAACATCCATCTTTTATGCAGATTCAAAAAATCTACAGATGAGAATAGAAGAACAAGGGAGATACCTCCAGATGATATTTGAGAAGCAATGCAAGTTTGACATCGATGCATTCCAACCCGCTTCATCCACCCTAGAGAAATCAGAAACTGAGTTGAGAATGAGATCTCGAGTTCTCCAGCCCGAACCAAAACAGAGCCCGGCCCGATTAAAGTTATGTCACCATCATCAGAGAAGCAAGAGGAAGAACGTGAACCCTCGGAATCACAACCCTCAAAACGCGCTAAATTAAACGAGTCGTCATCAACTGAATCGTCATAAGAAATGCACCTGTAGATGTTCCGGAACATAGATCGCGTACCAATAACAATTTTGACCTATGACACAACATGACCAGTTCACTACATCTATATACTACAACTTCAATCATATTTAAAAACACATATCATGCTAATATGTATATTTTAGAGTTAAATGCCCGGATAGTCTCTGTGGTTTGCCATTTTTTCACCTTTAGTTCCTAACTTTCTAAAATTACAGCTATAGTCCCCAACTTTTTCAATTTCGTTCCCGGATAGTCCCTAGCATGGATGGGGTTAGTTTTTTGTGTTAAATGGGTGTGAAATGACGAAATTGCCCTTATTTTCAATAAAAATAATTAAAATTCTCAACCAATGTTTTAAAAACCGGTTTTTAAATCAAACCGGATTAGGCTAAAAATGGTTCAACCGGTTGAACCAGGTTGTACCGAGCGGTTCAACCGGATTGACTAGCTAACTCTATAATTTCATAAATTACAACATCAACTCAAAAGTTAATCAAAAAATGCATGATTACATATTAAAAAATGATCCAAAAGTAAATCCATAATAAAAAATAATCTAATAGATAATTGAAAATCATTCAATTTTCCCACAATCTCTTTTAAACGAAGGTGTACGATATGTTTAAGCCATTTGAGTGTTGAATACATCAACAATTTCGGTTTCATACAATACTAAATAAGATCTTTTAGTTACAAATAATCATAATATATAAAAATTACGTAACATAAGTAACATATATAATAAAAATAAGTAACAACCCAAACTAAAATAACTCTGGGTTGGTACCGGTATTACGTTTCAAACCGGTATCCCGGATTTTACCGCCGGTACAAACCTTATGCCATTTCACATATTTACCGGGGTGTTTCGTACCGGATTTACATCTGGAAACGGTAATACCGGTATAACCGACCGGTATTTACCGGTTTTTAAAACATTGTTCTCAACCAATTATAATATTAAAAAATAATGGCCCCACCTTATCCTATCCCCACCCCCACCCATCCCTTCTTTTCCCTTTCTCTCTTCCTCTTTCTCGTTTCTTGTCTGCAAAACCAATTTAACAACCACCACCACAATAAATACATGAACAGCTTCCAAAGTTAAAAAAGAATTTTTTCTTGTCCCCGCAAGTTGATTCCATTACTATCTCAACCAGATTTTTTTTCTTGCACACCAACCCAACTTTCTTTTCTTAACCTGATCATGACAATGCATCCGATCTGACACATGACGGTTTTTCATAATCAACGTGGTTTATTTCAAATCAACACCACTCCACTTTACGCTATCATCCAACAGCTCCGGTTTAACACCGTATCCCGGCGGTTGCAACCGCAGCTCTGCCGTATCACCGCCGTCCTCTCTCACACGTTTCATACCTATCGGTACACTAAATAACCTAGGGTTTATAAACTCTCCAGTTATTCCACTTCCACCCCTACCGGAGTCTTCAAAAGAGCGTTTCAACAGTTGGAGTTCAAGTGGTTTGACGGTGGTGGAATCCGAAGGACTGGTGGTTGTGTTGGTTGCATATTTTGACATCATTACATATATACTGTTGCATAACTGCTTCATCTGGCTTAACTCTTTGTTGAGTTGAAGGTTTTCTCTTCGTAACCTCTCGTTTTCACCGATCAATTTGGCATCGGATTACAAGTTGTTGATAAATTAGTTTTCTCAGTTCAGAGGACAAAAGTTGGGGGCGGAATTCGATGGTGGAATTGAGTGATCCGGTGATGTGTTTGGTGTTTGTCGATGGCGGTGTGAGGCAGAAGTTGAAGGATTTGCTTGTGGCTTCGGTGACGCGTGGATTGCTTGAAGACAGGAGAGATGAGGTGAAGCGGATTGTCAGGGTGGTGGTTAAATGGGTTTTGCAGACAAGAAACCATAAAGAGGAAGAGAGAAAGGGAAAAGAAGGGGTGGGGGATAGGATAAGGTGGGGCCACTATTTTTTAATAGAGTAAACTGCCATTTTGGTCCCTGTGGTTTGGGCACTTTTGCCATTTTAGTCCAAATCTCAAACTTTTTATATCCGGGTCCCTGTGGTTTGCATTTTGTTGCCATTTTAGTCCAAAATCCAAAATGCCTCTATTTTTACTGTTGAAAACTGATTATTTTGTCCTTTAGTGCAGGGGCATTTTGGTCATTCTGATTTACTCTCTAATAAATTAAAACAAAATTAATTATATTATATATATATATATATATATATAACACTCTCTCTCTCACACATCATATATAACCCTAACCCTTATCTCCAAGACCCTGCAACTCACCAGCGACCTCATCTTTCCGAACGAGTCTCCGGCGACCTCATCCCCACTCCGGCAACCTCATCCCCACTCCGGTGACCTCATCCCCACTCACCAGCGACCTCATCTTTCACTTAACGGCGAAGACCTGTATCTCTCCTCCATCCTTCTTTCTTTTCAGATCTGTAAATAGGGGGTGGTTGACGATGACTGATTATGATGATGATGGACGGTGATTATGATGATGATGTAAGGGGGTGGTTGACGATGGCAGTGGAGGTGGTTATGGTGTGGCTCGGGTTTGAGATGGGGGCGGTGGTGGTGGTGCTATAGAGAGAAGGGGGTAAATGAGGAAGGAGTTGATCTGGGTTATGATGGCGGTGGTGAGCTTTGTTCAGAAATCGAATCGGATTTTGTTCAGAAATCGGATGTGAGCTTTGGAGAGATTAATGAGAAGGAGAATGGTAATTCATCTTGTGTTTTTTGTCTATTTGTTTTTGTTCAGAAATCGTTTGTTGATTTTGTTCAGAAATTGAATTGGATTCAATTTACATTAGGTAATTCATCGTTTGTTGATTCGTTTGTGGTGGTGCTATAGAGAGAAGGGGGTAAACGAGGAAGGAGGAGAGGGGGAGGAGGTGGCGGTGGTGGTGGTGCTATAGAGAGAGAAGAGAGAGAGAGAGAGGGAGGAGGTGGCGGTGGTGGTGCTATAGAGAGAGAGAAGAGAGAGAGAGAGTTCTGGGTTTTGAGAGAGAAGAGAGAGAGTGCAGCTTAATAAATGAAATTTAAAGCAAATGAAATTTAAATGAATTTACAACAAATGAAATTTAAAAAATGACCAAAATGCTGTAGGATCGGTTTGTGACCCAAACGAGTCGTTCAGAAGAGATTTTATCAGTTTCAGATGCGGAAACTAAGAAACCGATTGCAAAACAGCTTGAATATCACTTTAAACGTCTTGTGTATTGAAATAACAACGATTACAAACACAAGGAATACCGGCAGCACCTCGGTATCAATCCCTAGTCTCTGGTCTGTCACCTTCAAATGACTACACAACATGCCTATTTATAACCTATGCTAGACAGCTTGAAATGACACATACACGGTTCAAGCTATCAGACATCTCAAGCTAACAGACATCTCAAGCTATCAGACATCTCAAGCTAACAGACATCTCAAGCTATCAGACATCTCAAGCTAACTGACAAATTACAAAACCAGAGACTCGATATAAGACGAAGACAACAGATGTATGCACCAACAGACTCCCCCTCAGATGTTGACGAGTCTTAAGTGTCAAGTCTTTGCATCTTCAGTCTTTATCAGTCTGAAAGCTCTCTGACATATCTCAGAGTGTAAGCATCATCAAACTTTATCTCCTTCTCCTCTTCAGTATCAATACACTCCTCACGAACAATCTCTACTCGGATGTCTTCAGACTCCCCCTTTCGATATACTGGGATCGCAGTCTAGCATGTTGAAATCACACATTCCTCAGGTATCGGAACCTGGCTTTCTATCTCTTAGAAACCTGCACATCCTCTACCTCACAATAAATTTTCTGATGATAACTTGTAAAACAATCTCACCATCTAATCAACCACTTGCAGGAGTTATACAATTTACAAATAATTTTTCAATGTAAATCTTTTGATGAACCACTTGAAGATATATATCATTTTTATTTTCATAAACAACACACTCTCCCAAACCATCTGTTCATCATGTTTAGCACTTGGAATTTTGAAAATTAGCTCTCCAATACCAGTTGTCGAAAATCTTTTGGATTTTTCAAAATTTATGCTAAAACACACTGAAAATCTTTTTGGATTTTTTATAACAAAGGAATGCAGAAAAGAAATATTTACATACAATATTTTTGAGAGATTGCAAAAGAAGATCATATCAGTGTATGTGACCAATCACTAGCACCGTTAAGCTTTAAACATTTTAAGTTCTAAACAATTCACATAGATTGACGATATTGTTATCCATTTAAACTCAATCTAAAAACTTTCGAAATGCTTACCGATACGTTAAGGTATATTAATTTTGCACTAAGTTCTTATGGACCCCACGATCTCAGCATATCCCCTCATCATGTAGTACACTGACTCAAGTAATGCCTTTAAACTTTTATCAACTGTGATTTGTGCGAAAACAAAGCAGAATGTTTAAACATTAACAATCAGGTCGATACTTCCGTATACGTAGAGAAAGTCCAATGTTTAAACAAAATAAGAAAAATAAAACAAGTTGAAGTTGTTTAGGCTTTAACCACCAGGTCGATACTTCCGTATACGCAGAGGAGGTCCAAAGCTCAAACGAAACACCAAAGAAAATAAAGCAGAACGTTTAGGCAACAACATCCAGGTCGATACTCACGTATACGCAGAGGATGTCCGATGCTTAAACATTCTAATCGAAGTGATCAGTAGGTTGGGAATAGATATCACATGTGTTTGTGCCAGTTTGCATTAAAGCAATCACGTGTTGTCAGATAAGTGTTGCATGTGATAATATTCTTAGTTTGGTCATTTCAAGGTTTACGGCCCAATCATACATAAAAATGAAATGCACAATCACAGTGACTTTTCAGCAAAGTTGTGAAAGTTCACAAACTTAACCAGTTTTATGTCTTTCGACAATCAGCGATTACTGAGTAGGCACACAGTCAAGAAGGACAAAACTAAGTACTATGCTTTCGACCATGTTTCCCACTAGAACTAGGCTTTTTCATTTAAGTTTGTATCGTTATCGCAAATCTACTAGTCTAGCTGAGCCTATCGTCACATCCTTAGTGAGACCGTTTATCACATTTTAACTTTCCATTTCTTTAGCGTGTTGCGACAGTCCACTGATGTACTATCATTTCCTCTTTTATGCAACAAAACTCATTTTTCATTTTATCATGTTTTTGGCTTTTTCAAATTTTCTAATGTTTTTGGATTTTCTGAAAAAATATACTCCCCCTAAAATACAAATACATCTAAAGGAAATTGAAAACAAACTGTACAAGAACATGACAACTGATATCGAATTGCCTCAATTCGCCATCCACTTGGCATAAACAATCAGAACTCCCCCTCACAACAAACTATTTTCCCATTATGATCTCAAAACACTTAAGTTTGTTTTAATCAAAATGGTTTTTCCGGAAAATTAGTTTTGTTGATTTTACCATTTGTAGGTTATGGGTTTGGTTCATGATATAGGGTAAAATACATATATTTGTCCCGTGTAAATTGTATAATTTTTGTATAGGTTTTATTTGTTTTTATTTAGTTTTAGTATTATATTATATTATTTTGTGTTTTGAAAGGTCCTGGTGCAAATGGAGGAAAAACGAGTAATAAATAAATAACCAGCCAGTTGAGTAGAGTAGACAGCCAGTGACCGAAGGAAATTTGCCGCTATTTTCTGTGATTGGGCCGAACCCACTTATCTATATATTATTAAAGTTGGAAGCCCTTGTGATGATTATTTTGAGAAGTGAAAGACAAAAGGCTGCAACATCAGTTTAGACTTTAGATGCACAAAAGGTCAACATCAAATATATATTTTTTTTTTTTTTTTTTTTTTTTTTTTTTTTTTTTTGAACAGCGAGGCGTATACAACCCTATGGAAACCCACTCTTGTATAATTCTCCGCATTGCTTAAGGAAATGCAGCACCTTACTCAGGCCTTGGGATCGAACCTGAGCACCCGGGCAGGAACCTCCGAAGGAGTAAAACCTTCCCACCTCCTCTTTGCTTGGAGTGGGGATCGAACTTGAGACCTCTCACAAGGTCTAAGTCTTTTCCACCACTCCACCAAAGACTCATTGGCCAACATCAAATATATGGGGGGTTGATTTGGACGCAAATTAGAAGAAAAAAAAGGCTGCATCTAATATTTATTTAGAGATAGAAGGATTGGCCACATTTTTTATTTGAGGGGGCTTGTGAACAATTATATCAAAATGCTACCCTATTCCATCCTATTGAAGTATAATATTACATGGATTTAAAGCAGCATATATCTGATATATATTTGTTTTGGTGGGCGATACAGGATTATTGGGCCAGGCCCATTAATTTAGTTTTGGACGGCAAAATATGAGAACCGACTTTGGGGGCACATTAATTCAAACATCCGCACATACGCAAAATATAAGAGGGGTACGAGGGACGCAAATCATAACATCAGACACGACTTGGGGGCGAAGTTTGGACATCTGGAGGCTGTTTTGAAGGCTCGGGAACGCTAGGGAAGCCAAGGAATCATCTAGGAAGCTCGGGAACACTCGGAGTTGAAGATTTTCGGGTTCTGTACTTCCGTTTATCTTTCGCTTTCGTTTATTCTTAGTTTTTAATGATGAATTCTGAATTAATATTGATTGTTGCTATGATTGTTGACATGATTATTGGCTAGACTTTTCGTACTACCTAGGTGATGACAATAGTTAAATAAAGTTTGGTTCTTTATTCGATTTTTGGCGTGGTTGTGGATTTTTCTTGTATTGTAAAAGCTTCGGGAATTTAACTTGGTGTATATGCGTGCTTGACATTTATTTTATCATTGTTTATTGCTTCGTATAATCCTTGGTGACGGTCTTTATCACATAATAGGGTTGTACTAGGGTTCTTGATTTAGGTGACGGTCTTTATCACGTAATAGATCATTAATCCTTTAGGGTGAAAATCTAGTAAGTAACCTTAGAAGTAATATTCGGTAATTTAATAAAATCAAGTGTTCTGCTAAACTTGTCGCTGTGAGGCTCGAGGTTATTAATAGGTCTCGGTTTGGTTATAAGTCCTTAACATTCCATTGTCTATTAAACCAAGATTAAAACCCGTAGTTGCTTTAGACTTTCGCGCTGTGAGGTAGATCGTCTTATATAGGCACTTTCAAGAAACTAGAGGACTGTGAGGAAATCTAGAAAACCGGTAAGCGTAACAGCCTAGGTAGTGCCATAAGAATCGCCTTGAGAGTGTTTGAGGGGCTTAGTGGTGTCTTAATAGGTTTAGTATCCAAAGATCCCGGTTCCACACCACAAAATCATCGAATAGAAATCCATTCTGAGTTTAGCTTGCGTCTAGCCTAGGTAGTCTTCATCATCTCTGGTCAAAGTCTTCGTTCGAGTTCGTGTTAGTTATTTAGCTAATCTAGTTATTCGTTATTTGCATTCTTAGGATTTTTAGAAATCCCCCCAATCAATAAACAAATAGTTTGAGTCGTGTCAGTCTTAGTCTTTATAGAGTCTTAGCGTAATCCTTAGAGTCTCGTGGGTTCGATACTCGGACATGCTTTAGCTTTACTACATTGATCGGTACACTTGCCGGTTGTGTGGTTTAGGGTTTAGATCGAGTCTTAGTTTATAAATTTAAAGCTTAGAGTGTCTAAATTAGGGTTAATTTTAGTTGTTTTTGTTAAACCACTTTGTGCACATCAGTTCATCACATTGTTTTTTAACCACTTATAGGAAATCAGATACAACTTAATGTCCCTGATTTAACACTTGTAATATCAATCCAATCAAGCATTTTCAACCAAACATCATCTGTTGGTTGAATTCTCAAAGTGCCGATTCATACTCCACACTTACCAACCTGGGAGTTCCGGCAATTCCCACTTATACACAAACAATTTTCATAAACAATGAATGATGCCGATTCATGCTCCACGATTACCAACTTGGGAGCTCCGGCAAGTCAGGTTTTTCATTTAAACAGATTCACCCAAGCCTGACGGTCCTTGGGTGATTTTGAATTCTTGTTCAACAATGGTGGAAAATTTGCATCATCCATTGTTAGACCAGAATTCTCATTTTTTACCTCAACACATGGCTCTTCTGGTTTTACCATACCAGATTCATTGCCTGAATGTGGCTTGTCTGACTTTGATGAGCCAGATTCATCGCCGACATGTGGCTCCTTTGTTTCCACAGAAACAGATTCATCGCCAGAAACTTTCTTCTTCTTCTTTCCCTCTTTCGTCCTCAGATTTGTATCTGATGAATGCGTTTTGCTTGACTTGTCATTCTTTGGAGAGCAAGACGATTTATCAGAACTTTTATCTGTTTTACCAGTTGTATCCGAGGACAAAATCTTCTCCAGATACTCTCTGGCCTTCTTCCTCTTCTTCCTCAGTCTGTCTTTTTGCCCCTGAGAAAGCTTCACTTTCTTTTCTTGAACTTTAGGTTCTTGAACCTTCTGTTCTTTGGGCTTGACATTGACTGGTTTCTTTGCTATTTTCTGATATTCAACCCTCGATCTTCCCTTTGATCTCATTGGGCAATCTCTGGCAATGTGACCTTTGATATGGCAGTTATAGCATCTCCTCGTCTCATAACTCCAACTCTGGCAGTTAACAGCAATGTGTCCTTGATAACCGCATCGGTAACACACTCTGTTATCGTACCAATCACCATTTTCAGCCCAAACATTCAGATCAAAGCACTGTTTGGCTTGGTGATATTCTTTTTTTCTCTCATTTGCTGGATTTGGCTTTTGAGCACTGTGGTTCGACCTGCACCACTTATTACCAACTATTTTTGAGTTTTTATTTTTCAATTTTTGTGGATTTTTGTTGCGATTGGATGATTGAACTGATGAGCTTTTATTTTCTTTTTGAACATTTTTCAAAATTTTCTCTTTTTGCTTTTGTTCCACTTTCTTCTTCAAAGGTTTTTGCTTAGAGCATTCTCCCTTTTCAGTTGATTGTGGAACAGTTTCTTGAAACTTTTCTTTTAATTTCAAAAACAAATTCTTTTTCTTCATTTTTTCATTTTCATCATCAGATTTCTCATCGCAATCTTCAACTATGACTTTATCATAGTTTGTGACATCGTCACTTATTGGAACTGAATTAATAGGTTTTAGGACAGGGAATAGCTGAAGTATTCACAAATACTTTCAATTTTTCTTCCCACTCCTTGATTTTATTTTGAGCATTTACAGCTTCATGCTCAAGTCGAATGATTTTCTGAAGATGAGAATTTATTTCAATTTGTTTTTCAATGTTGTTTTTACCAAAAATAGTTTTCTCATCTTCCAAAATCTTTATTTGACTTTGAAAAACTTTTTCAATCTTCGATTTTTCATTTTCAAAATCTTTTTCTTTTTCTTTCAAAATTTTGTTTTCTAATGTCAAACTGTCCAAACCACTCAACAGTTTGACATTTTCAGATTTCAACTTCTCAAAATTTTCCTGCAAAACAAGAATCTGTTTATCATCAGATTGCTTCTCATCTTTTAACTTCTTGATTTCCAATGTCAAACTTTCCGCATTCTTCAATAGTTTGCCATTGTCAGCCTCAAGTTTATCACATTTCGAGCAACCTGAGTCAGAACTTGAGGATTCAATCTTCACAGATTCTTCATTCTTTTGAACTTGCTCTGTCTCCATCTTGTATGTTCCTGCACAAAAGATTTTAACGAAGTCAAGAGGATTCATATTCTCATCAATATAACAACCCCTCTTCATATCGTATTTCATAACATCTTTTGCACTAAGACACACACAGACTCTTTTGTTCAGTTCTACAACCACATCCAAACTTAATTTTTTCAAATTATTTTCTATCCTATTCAACAACCCTTTCTTTTTCTCTTCATTATCATTCATATGTGTTGTAAGTTTACTGATGAATTTACTTAAAGATAATTTTGAAAAACTAGAATTCTTTCTTAGATTTTCCAAAAAATCATCCCATTCAGCTGGTAATCCATTAGCAAACTTTGATACTATTTCAGCTTCTGATATCATTATCTTGTTTTCTTTCAAATGGTCAATCAAACGATTAAATCGCTTCTCCGGATCATCTAATTTTTCATCTTTCTTACACAGAAAACAATCGAACCGGTTAACCCAAACATTCTTGGACAAACCTTGATAATGACTACTGAAATACCCTCGATACCAATCATTTAACCTTTCAAGATCATGATTTTCCGTCTCATCAAACATTTTCGTCATATTTCCAACACAATCTGTTTAAACATTTTCGTCTTGGGTTCAATCCTAAGCAAGGGTGAGTTATTTGTAAATATAGTAGTTTGGGAGAGTAACGTTAGCCATTCAAAAAAATATGTTTAAACGAAATACCAATCACTTAAATCTGATTGGGCCGAGAACACTTAGACAAACAATTCACTTCTATTGGGCCTCAAACCTTTAGCACATATGTGTCAGACACTCTCAAGTAACAATTTAATTTGATTGGGCCGATGATTTTAACTATTGATTTGGGTCATCAACAATTAATAACAGTCAACACAATTAACTATTTGGGTTTCAAGTACTGGCCGACAAACTCTGTTGATACCATCTGATGTTCACATGCAAACCTTGACACATGAAAATTGGCAACAACTCTTTGAAGTTTCACACAAACCGAAGATAAAAGACAATACCACTTCGGGAATGATTTTCACGTGAATGGGCTGATAAGTCTTGAAATAACAACAGTCACATGCAATCTGATTTAACCGACAACTAAATAAATGTTCAGCACAAATCGATGCACTTTCAAGTGGATTGTAGTATTTCAAGCGGTCGACGTTTTCAAGCGGTCAATGATTTCAAGCGATCAATGTTTTCAAACGAGCAGACTATTTCAAGCGAGCAGATAATTTCAAGCGACCATGGTGAATTTTCAAGCTAGATACCAGTTTCAAGCGAACAAGGTTGATTTTTTCAAGCGACCAGTCAATTTCAAGCGAACACGGTGTATTTTCAAGCTAGTAACCAGTTTCAAGCGGTCACACGACGTTATGTTCGCTTGAACAGTTGATGACGTCAGCAACTACGAATCACTTTCAAGCGAGTAGACCGATTTGAACCAGATTTAATTCGATTTTAATGCTGAAACTTTCCAGGATTTATTAATACATGATTACGCACAAGATATGTGAATTTGAGCCGTTTTTAACCATGAAAAATTTTTGAATTTGTAAAAGAATGGTGTAGAAATCAGAAATAGTGATGAAAACAGGCTGTTTTTGCGAGATCTCTTCCTCCTGAGCTCTGATACCACTTGTAGGATCGGTTTGTGACCCAAACGAGTCGTTCAGAAGAGATTTTATCAGTTTCAGATGCGGAAACTAAGAAACCGATTGCAAAACAGCTTGAATATCACTTTAAACGTCTTGTGTATTGAAATAACAACGATTACAAACACAAGGAATACCGGCAGCACCTCGGTATCAATCCCTAGTCTCTGGTCTGTCACCTTCAAATGACTACACAACATGCCTATTTATAACCTATGCTAGACAGCTTGAAATGACACATACACGGTTCAAGCTATCAGACATCTCAAGCTATCAGACATCTCAAGCTAACAGACATCTCAAGCTATCAGACATCTCAAGCTAACTGACAAATTACAAAACTAGAGACTCGATATAAGACGAAGACAACAGATGTATGCACCAACAAATGCCCATGCACTAAAGGACAAAATAATCAGTTTTCAACAGTCAAAATAGAGGCATTTTGGATTTTGGACTAAAATGGCAAAAAAAAAGCAAACCACAGGGACCCAGATGTAAAAAGTTTGAGATTTGGACTAAAATGGCAAAAGTGCCCAAACCACAGGGACCAAAATGACAGTTTACTCTTTTTAATATTATAGTTAGTTGAGAGTTTTAATTATTTTTATTGATAGTAAGGGCAATCTCGTCATTTTACACCTAGTTAACATCAAAAACTAACCTCCATCCACGCTAGAGACTATCCGGGAACAAAATTGAAAAAGTTGGGGACTATAGCTGTAATTTTAGAAAGTTAGGGACTAAAGGTGAAAAAGGAGCAAACCACAAGGACTATCCGAGCATTTAACTCTATATTTTATTATTAGAAGAAATTTAAAGCCATCTGCCACTTTGATGGTTATCAAGATAATGGGTCTATGCCATCTAAATATGATTGTGACTATGCCTATGTAAGTTTAGATGAATGGGTAGGTTGGATAACCGATCACAATGGGTTCGGGTGGAAATATATTACATTTTTATTTGAGTTGAAATAGTTCAAGTTGAGTTGATATTAAATACTCTTTGCTAAACATAGTTAATTATTTTTGTACTTATTAATGTGTTAGATATGATTCAATAAGTTAAACTATTTAAGTTTGTTTGTTTGTTTGTTTGTTTTTTATAATAACACTTTATGGGACTTTATGCATTATGTATCACTTTGGTTGACTTTGAGCCATTCTAAGTAAACGGGTCAAAAAGACCAACTTTACTAAATTCCAAGTATTACTAAACTAAATTCAAAGCAATTATATTGTTGAACTAAGTTGTTCCACACATATGTTTATATGGCAACTATCACTCAACTCATGTGGTGCTTGCTTTGATAAGGGTAGGGTTTCCACTCCTTAAATAACTACCATGTTTATTATTATATTCTTCTGTTTTATATATTGTAGAATATTGTGGATAAGTGAGATCCTTACTTTTGACTGGATTTTTTAGGCTATGATAGCCGTTAAACATTATGGTCGCGGATAAAGGGATCACTCGATCAGGGGCTTAAACGCTTGGAAAACCTATAGTTCATCTTGCTATCCTACTAGGTTTGAAAGGCAAGGTATACAAGCATGTAAACTGGGTATTTATTTTTGTAAGGACTCTAAATGGAGGGAACAACATGAAATGTGATGATTTATGGTGGTGATTGGTCATTGGTGTAGGCTTCGTTGATTTACGGTGCGGAGTTATAGTAATAAGGACTTAGGCGCATTTAATCCGAGAATAAAAGCTTTGAGCTTGGTTTATGTGGGTATTATAAGACTTTGAACAAATGATGTGTTGGCATGATGGTTGCAACGTAAGGTTTAGGTATGAGTCATGATAGTGTTATAATTCAATATATTTATTTCCTTTGTAGAATTTTGTTACGATCATCATAAACGTATAACGTTCTTTGAATCTATACCTCGAAAACATATTATTATGTTCAACCCGCGAAGTTCGCGGGTATTAGCACTAGTATATATATAAATAGAGAGAGAGAGAGAGTGGGAAAGATTGTCCCAATAAGATTTTGGGATGACTCTTGTTTTTATGGTGTAATTAATCTGATTAATTTGAGTAAGATTGAAAAATTTTAATGTTTAAAACAAAATCATTGTCAATACTTTTTGGAGGTTTTTGCCGCAATCAAATGCAAGTTTACTAAAATACAACGTAAGTGTCTAAGCTCCATATAATTACTTTTAAGATTATAATCATCAAATGGTCAATTGCATTTCGGGGCTGTTTGTTTTGCTCTTAATAAGGCTCTTAATGATTTAGACCTCTTAATGCTTCAACACTTAATGATTCAGAATCATAGTGTTCATTGCGTTGACTACATATCAGTAATTGAAATATTTTTAATGGAACAATTCTCAATTTAGTTTCTATGATTTTTGACTGGTTGTAATTAGATTTTTTTACTTTTTGTTTAATTAATAGTTCAAGGGCGTTATGCCACACCACCAATGTTAAATGGGAGCGCCATTGTTGCCCTAAAATCTAGGTGGCGTTGATGTGGCTTAAGAGGCCTTATCCCCAGTGGCGGATCCATGAGTTTTTTTCAGTGGGTTCATTCTTTATAGATGCTCCAATCTCATAGGACCAGACGTAAAAAATTTCGAGTCGGTTTGACGGTTCGGGTCGGCTTAACTTCATCACATAATAAAAATATGATACAATAATAAAGAACATGATCATCAGAAATTATAAAACACGTAACATATATACGATGGTATTTACAAATACACGTAATAAAATAAATTATAAGTATTAAGTAACTTGCAAAAGATCTAGCTTTATGACAAGCTTGAATGTGGGGATGAGCAAATGGTACCTGGTATCGGTATCAACCGGCACCGGTGCCGAATTTATCGAACCAAGTACATTTTCGGTACCGACTTTTGACATTTTCGGTACCCGTTCGGTACCGATCCGGTATTTACCATTTTTTACCCTCAAATATCGGTACCGTACCCACTTTTGGAGATTTTCGGTACCGGTGCTTTCGGTACCGGTCGAAAACCGAGCTTATCCCTACTTGAATGTACACATATATGAACATATATTAGCATAGTGGCATAGTACTCTAAATACCAAAAGAGTTACCTTTTACCTAAAAGAGTTGCATGTTATTGAAGGAATCACACGAAGCAAAAGCTAATGAAATATAGTTGATGGAACAGTGGTTAATCAATGGAGGTTAATTCATTGGTCTCGTCAAGTAGGGTTAATCCCTTCTTTCTGAGGATTGGTGGCTGGATCGTCCGCTGATCTGTCTCCTGCACAAGGATAACACACTGTGACTCGTAACAAGGAGGATGGGGTGGGTGGTGCTCCTTGTTACCACTCTCCGGCGTGAGAATCAGTAATTTGCTTGAGAGCAAAGTGTGTGATAGTAGTAAGAGTGAGAGTTGATAAGAGATACCTCAAACCTGGTCCGGGATGGGTATATATAGCCGAAGAGTGAAGGAGGGTAATTGAGTGGCTAGACTGACAACGCGCAGCCCCTTGCAGGTATGTCAGACGCGTAGGTCATGGAGGTGACGCCACGTCCCACTGTGGCTGTCAGTCTGTGCACCAGCGTTGCTTACATGTGGGCTGACAGATGACTGCTATCAGTGCCACTTGCTGTTTTGGCCACCCAAGTAAAGGTGTCAGTCCCACTTGTGTCCTCAATAGGATGCGGTGCAGGGCCGCTTCGCTATCTGCGGTAACTGCGGTTGTTTTCGCGTCCCTTGCTCTGACGAAAATGTTTATAGGATGCGGTACTAAGCCGCATCGCTATGTGCGGTAACTGCCGTTGTTACAGCATCCCTTGTCGTGACGAAA
This sequence comes from Helianthus tuberosus, assembly GCA_030545235.1. Taxonomy (NCBI): domain Eukaryota; kingdom Viridiplantae; phylum Streptophyta; class Magnoliopsida; order Asterales; family Asteraceae; genus Helianthus; species Helianthus tuberosus. Next base: position 16,280 of record JARYGA010040593.1, read on the forward strand.
ACATCCGTTTTCGTACACAAGGTAAGTCTTCTCATCACTTGACCGATTGGAATCGTTGACTGCGTTCGCGCGTGCCCGCACGGACGCAGATAAGTCCTTGCTGGTGGAGGTGCTTGATAAGGGTGATGGTCACTCGCGACTGCTTCGGTGCGAGATTTGGGACCATACCCCTTCAATAGTTAATACTAAGTGTGAGTAGCAAAGAGTGCAATGTAAGATGAAAAAAAGAAGAAAAAGACATAATATGTTTGTATTTGTAATCACCACCCCAAATATGAGATAATTGT
>JARYGA010040594.1:0-29725 GCA_030545235.1 Helianthus tuberosus
AGACATTTCTGGGCCTTAAGGAAAGAGATGATGCCTTCGACAGCACCACTCTTGTCGCCATGAATCACGATGGGTTCTTTATCAGAACGAGGAATGCGGACGATTTTCTCCTTGCAAACAATCTCCGCTTGATGATGAGATAGCCAATCCATCCCAATAACAACGTCGAAACTACCAAGTGTGATAGGAATAAGATCGATAGGGAAAATCTGACCAGCTAAGACCAGGTTACAACCTTTAACTACGTGTGTGGCTTCAAGACTTTTACCATTTGCTAGCTCTACCGCGTGTTTGGTGTTCAAAAGTGTTGGGGTACGTTTAAGCATTTGACTAACTTTTAGAGACACATAACTGGTGTCGGCACCCGAATCAAATAAGACAGTAACAAAGAAGTCATCCAGAAGAAACTTACCCATCACAACAATGGGATCGTTCCTTGCGTCACCCTGACCAATCACGAAAGCACGACCCCTTGCTCCATTACCATTGTTGTTACCCCCGTTGTTGCCTCCATTGTTGTTCCCGTTTCCCTGGTTGTTGTTGTTGTTCTGATTCTGGTTAAGCTGGGGACAGTTCTTCTTAAAGGGGCCTTCAGCGCCACACTGAAAGCATCCCCTGTTGCCCTGTTGCTGATTCTGCGGTGCTTGTTGTTGCTGCTGGCGATTCTGATTTGCAGGCCGTGAGCTCCTGCAATCCTTGGCTTCGTGACCCATCTTGAGACACCTCTGACAACGCCCTTTGTTGCATTGACCACTATGGTGTCTGTTACATTTGTTGCACTTCGGTTGGTTTCCTCGATACCCACCCTGTCCTTGATTACCGGAGGATTGCTGACCAGGACTCTGGTAGCCATCAGTCTTTCTCTGCTGAGACTGAACCGAAGCAGAACCCTTACTGGAGTTTCCATCCCATTTTCGCTTGTTGTCGGTAGGTGCATCAGAAGTAGCTGTGGCACTGATACGTTTGGGTAGCCTGTTTTGCTCCACCGCCTGGTCGGTGAGACGATGAGCCAACTTGATAATTTGCTGAATGGTACCCAGGTTGGCTGAAGTTACGTGACTTTGAATCTCTGGTACAAGGCCCTTGAGGTACAGCTCAATTCGTTTGATGGGAGGGTCCACCATAGTTGGACACAGGATGGCCAGCTCGTTTGACCTCTTAGTATACGCCTCAATCTCAGACCCCGTCATCTTCAGATTGTAAACACGCGGTAGAGCTAGCAAATGGTAACGCAGTTCCTTCAAGTGTTCCGGTAGCATATTTCACCCTACGGTCTTAGTGGCATTCGCACATCTCGAAAACTGACTCAAGCTTTTCAAACCAGTGAAGAAGGCCCACTGCTCCTTCGGTGCCACTGAAAGTAGTAGGTCGGCAGTCCATGAACGTTTTGAACGTGCACACAGGAGGCTGAGCATGTTGACCTCCTGCAGGGTTGGCTGCGAGTGCCTCAGCGACTCGTTCGTTGATCAAAGCCGTCAGCTGGGCTTGAGTTAGGTTCAAACGTCCACCCATGATCTTCACAACGAAATAACATAGGTGAAAAAGTGTCGCGAAAGTGCGTAAGTGTGGGACGATAGTAGAGAGTAAGCACACATGGTTCAAATAGCAATTATCACATTATCTAATGCACAGTGAGAACTATCTAACCGATAATATAACATAATTCATACCACTTATGGTGTCGAGTCTTGCACGTGGAGTGAAGCGTCGTTGTGGATCGTTGAGCACTGTACAGGTTATAGTCTGGTTTTATCAAAAAGCTTTTCCCTTTTTAAAACCAAGTTCACTATAACCAATGGCTCTGATACCAATCTGTCACACCCCCAAAATCCACCATGCGGAGTTCCACCGCTTGGAGGCGTGACGTGACCAGGATCGAGCCACCAATCATACTGAACAACGTACTTAAGTAAATAAAGACAACCACAATACGATTGGTGCCCAAAAGCTAGTTAACCAAGTTTTTAATTTAGATAGCGGAAGCATAAACGTAAAGTTCAAAACATAAGTTCGCAGTTCATAAGTTTAAAGTCCAACACATAGGTTTAATAAGTTCATAATGTTTTAACATTAAACACTGGACATAACCGTCCGCACACCACAACGACTCCTTCCTCGTGCAAGCTCCAAATGTTTAGCGACCTGTAAGGCATGTAACAACGAGTCAACAACAAAGTTGAGTGAATTCACAGTTGGTTGTTTAGTTATAGCATTCGTTTCGTAAATCATCTGTTCGTTTTGAAAACCATGTATCGTATGAATTTGCATCGCGGTCTTTCTGACATGTTTGCGAATATTAGTGGGGGTTTCCCATGTGTTACTAGACCACGCGTATCAACTGCTACGAAAATATAAGAGGTGCCCTAAGTCAATGTCTATCAGCATTGACCCTTTGCCCATAGTCCATTAGTACACGCCCGTCCGACTGGCACGGTGTGAGGTTTGTTAAACCTAATAGCGCTATTAACTAATGACCTACTCGCCATAGGCCTCGGCGATTAAGTCGATAATTGAGGGACTTAAAGTGATAGAGTTGATGGTCTTATGATCGTGTACGTAGGATTTACGTACGTGCCCTTCAATCCGAGGACAGTAGTAAGTATGAGTGTACGTAGGTTTTACGTACGTGCCCTTCAATCCGAGGACAGTAAAAAGTAGTTTAATAGTAATGATAGTACAAGTAGTTATTCAATCCCATTCCCAACCCCTGGGAATCCCATGCCTTAGAAAGAGTGTGAACTCACCTCGGTTTGCTCGGTTAGGTTCTCAAATATAGTTAACAGTCAAGGTCGGTCAATCACGTCCTAATAAGGTACGGATAACAATCAGTTTCTCATGCATAACACGTATCCTACGTATGGTTTATTTGCACATTACTTCGTCCACATAACAGGTACACACTTTAACGATTTATGACCATATAAACTTCCCATCCATTCCCCACTCATAAACAAACATACGATATTGCACGTAACACATAATACATGTTAGATCATTCACTGATAGCATACTCGACATTTAGACACGCAAGTCACAACTTATGTCAATTCAGCATTAATATTCAAAACCGGCTGTTTTTCGGATCTTTAAATAAAATAGTTAAATTATTCCAAAAATTCCCAAATTTTTACAGGATGTCTTAAACGTTCCATATTTTATTGTGTAAAAATATCGGGGTCCGGTTCATTACCAATATTTTATAAAAATTCATATTCCGAACTGAACTCAGATTTATGTATTTTCTGACCACAGTCCACGGAACAATTTATTAAAAATTCATCGAGTGTCCGATTTACGAAATTCCCGTGGGGTAATTACAAATGCATCGGTTGTCATCTACTGTACAAATTTCATGGTCCGATTCATCACAAAACTCAGGTTATGACCGAAAGTATAACACCCATTTATTGCTGTCAAAATTCAGCTTAAGTTGCTGTTACAAATTAACACTTTAAAAATAGTAAACGGAGTCCAAAAATTATGATTCTGGTGCCATTAGAACCGTATTTCATAATAACATATTTTAGATTCAAAATATCGGTTTTTCGTTGAATTTATGGCCTGTTTACAGCCTGATGAAGTCGGCTGGAAATCATTACTCAGCTTGCTGTTTTGTGGTTTAAATGTTACTAAACGTATTAACAAGTGTCCGAACAACGGGTTTATCAAAAGTTTGACGATCAAACATCATATATGCATTAACTAACCTTAAACCAACAAGTTTTCATCTTTAAGTATCAATCATAAGTAAACTTTTAATATTTATCTATTTGTTTTGACACTTTAGTGATTTTAAACATACTACACCCTTCGATCATAGAAACGAGATGAAACAAAATTAACAAGAGTGTAACAAAGGACTTACTACTAGCTTATAGCTAGGGATGAAATCTTGTGAAGAAGTGATGAGAAAGTGATGGTGAAAAAGACTAGAACAAAGCCCTTCTTGAAGCTCCACAAGTAGTAACCTTCTTGATTCACCTTCTAACTTAAATGGAACTTGTATAAGGGAAGAGATGAAGATGTTTAAAGATGATGGTGGTGGATTCGGTTGTGGTAAACCGAATAGAGGGAGAGAGAAGAGTCATGAGGGTTGAGTGTGAATCTTGAAAATGATGATGACAAATCCCAAGCTCCATACTTATAATTGTTCTTTCAATATTTTGGTTAGATCAACAAGTAACCATCCATTATAAAAATGGAATGAAATCAATGAGAAGATTATGGAGTATGGTGTGGTGTCTTGTGGGTCCACAAGGGGACCAAAATCGTTGGGGGGGGGGGGGGCTTATTGTAAAATTGTGACTAAATTGTAAACATGAGTTATATATTGTTAGTTGATGATTTATAACGGGTGTTATGATAGACGGGGATCATGACTAGCCAAAAATAATAACACAATGTATTTGGTAAATATTTGGTGTCCCGGGTAATGTCCGGTTGTTCGGTCGGATACTGTTCCGCTAAACTGCTTAATTAATCCGTAAAGCGTCCTACATATATATATTTTGCAACGTTTTTAATTTTTAACACTCAGGAAGGCATACCGGACTATTTAGTAACTTTTCTGTATCCTGCTAGTATGTTAACAAATACATGTAAGTATAACACAGATATCATAAAGCAGTTAAGTAATTCCACACAGTCGTCAAGCACTTTAATTATCATTAATGGATTGTACGGAATACATGGGATTTTGAGGGTTGTCACAGAATGGAGTGGAGAGGGGCTGGTCAATCGGTTAGGCAGTCGGATCGAACAGCTGTCCGATCGAGCGGCTGCTCGATCGATCAGCTGGTCGATCGACTGGTCGCCTGGTCGATCAGTCACCTTGTTTCGAGTGTTCGGTGCGACGAGTTTTCCGTTTCGATTGCGACTGCGAGCGTTTCGATGCGAGAGAGTTTCCTAGTCAAATTACTTTTAATCCCAACTACTATATCAACATACAAGCATCCTTATTTCGTGTTCGTTTAGCATTTGCGATTCGATTGCGATTGGGTTTCGATTGTGTTTCGATCGATTACCACACGTAACATAAATAAACATGCACAACTAACACATAAGGCACACACACACGTATAACAATAACCAAAATGCGTAATTCGAGTTGCGAGTGCGATTGCGATAGCGATAAAGCGATTAATCAAGCGATAATAATGGTTGCTATGTGATTATTAATAGATACTCCACATAATACAACTAAAGTGAAAACAAAATACACAAATTACGAGTCAAAGAAGTCAAAACAGGAATTGAGCAAGGGGAGACAGATCGCAATTAGCAATCTTTTCTTCCTTTGACTTCAATCTTGACTTTGACTTTGACTTCCGAAACACGGGGTGTTACACCAGGGATGACGATGGTGGTGTCACGGAAGAGGTTCCAGTAATCCATTGTCTTCAAACTATCTAATGCTAAGGTACAATTTTTCAAAATACAGGGCTTGAGCTATTGCGTTTATTCTTAGTTCACAAATTGAAACCCTAGATATGTTGTGCGGGTTTAATTTCTTTTCAGGAATTCGGATTTTGTGTTTTTGTTTACACAAAAAGGTTTTTGATTTTGTAAATTGAAGAACTTCAATTATAGGGTTTCGTTTATTTGAACTTTAGGGTTTGGCGTTTGTGATGAATCAGCAAATCAGTTACACATTGGAACTTACAGGAATCAGGGTGTTAAAACCAGTTGTAGCACTTTATGTATATTTTAGCAGCACTTGAACATGTTTTTCACTTATATTCATCTGCATCACATTTTGTATATTTCTTTTTGTATCATTGAAGTAAAAACATCTTCATTTGTTTGTTGCTTACAAAATACCCAACGTAGCAGTGAGGATCTTAACAACCAGCGGAACATATTCTGGGACATTTTGGGATTCTTGAGGTATTTTTTAGCAATAATATCTTAAAAACATTGTATTCGTTTAAAAAGGTTTCATTAATGGTTTCTATATTTCTTTTATTAACAAATAGGACGAATATAGTCTAGAAACCTCTGTGAAGATCGTTGGAGAGTCATTTACCACCACAACATGGTGCCAGCTGGTACAGGTTTGTAAAATGCTGCTTATTGTTAGGTGTTTTACTAAAGATGGCACTATGGGCATTGAGTCAAGTCAAAATAGGTCAGGTTGGCTCACAGACACTAATCATTATATTGTCCTAAATAGTATTGTTACAACAATAATCTTTTTTTCTTTGGATAAAATGCTTTGGGAGGCTATATTCATTTTAACTAGAGTTTGGGTGACCTTCAACCTGCTCTTTTTTAACTATTCTTTTAGAATTTGACCTGTTTTGTGATGATATACAAGATAAATAGACCCATTTATAATTAGATGGTCAAAATTGTTTTGTATTACTTCATATGCCTATGTATATAGAGTGTGTGTAATACTATATAGACCCATTTGGTAGGGTTAGGGTTATATTTTCGTTGAAATAAGATTTCCCTATTTCGTTTTATTCAATCTTATAATTTTAGGAGGCAAGAAGGCTTGGATATGTTGTATGTTTCTGGATTATAATAACTTTGTATCAAGGGGATGGCGTAGCGATAAGTGTTCTCATGCTTAGCAGAAGTAGGGTATCAGCAATTTGGTGGTAATTTCAACATTTTTTTTAAATATTCACTTAAAAAAGCAGCTACAACAGCATATCAACAAGTTTGTGCACCTTACCACTCATGAATCAAGGATTATATTACTTGTATTTAGAAGGAATTTCGGTTAAAAACTCGAAATCACAGTCTGAGCCTAAGGATTCGCACGGTACTGAAAATGAGATTAAAGCTACAGACCTGCTGGATATATATTCTTTTAGTCAATGGGATTTAGAGTTCATTTGTAAATTTACTTTAGAGCATGGTTCAGATGTGTTTCATCAAATGCTGCAATCGATTTGCCCATCCATCTACGAGCATGAACTTGTTAAAGGTACTTAGTAATGCTCCAATATTCGATAATTTTACCTCACTTTATTTATGTCGGTGAGTAAGTTATGTAAAGTTTGTTACGGAGGGGGTCATATAACATTTTACCTCACTTTTAATCTGTAAATAGAAAATGAAAAAGTTTCCTTGATTGAGCATATATCATGGAATAAATGTACCATGTAAGTTTGTTTTTAGATAACCTTTATATCAAGCGTTATTATTCTTTACAAATCTGATGCAAATGTATTCTGCAATTATAGGCTGCTGAAATACTTGAAAAGGATGGAATAAATGCAGAGGTAAGGTTTCTATATGACCAAAAGCTTATTATTTTATATTTAATTAGAAAAATATAATGCTCATTTAAGTGAAAGTTGCACAATTTTATAGGTTATAAACCAGCGTTCTATTCGACCACTAGATAGAGCTACAATCAATGCTTCAGTTAGAAAAACTAACCGTTTGGTCACCATTAAGGAGGGGTTCCCTCAACATGGCATTGGTGCTGAGATCTGGTATCATCTACTTTCCAATTTAACTTCTTTAAATAGTTAGTTAGTGTGCTAAGTATGATTACAACATTAAGTTATTTTATGAGTACTAATAGGAGTATTGTTTGTTTGTTGGTTGCAGTGCATCGGTTGTTGAAGATAGCTTTGGTTATCTCGATGCACCAGTCGAGAGGATTGCAGGGGCCATAAACATACCAAGGTTCTATGCAGCAGATGAATCGATCTTCTCCACACCCGAAGCTACCTTCGAATTTTACAAAACAGCAACTGCATGTTCTTAAAGCACAAATATTAGCTTTTAGACGTATAAAGGTATTTGTTAAGTGTACACTTTTATATATTCGAGGGATCTTCACACCCTAAGCTCATTTGAAATGACTGTTGGGTTAAAACAGTGTTTTGAAACCACTTTTGAAACGACTATTCGGTTAAACAGTGTTTTGAAACCAATGTTAGGTTAAATAGTGTTTGAAACCACTGTTGGGTTAAACAGTGTTTCGAAACGACTGTTAGGTTAAACAGTGGTTTCAAAACACTGTTGGGTTAAAACAGTGTTTTGTGGAGAAAACAGTGGTTCTTTTTTTCCAAACAGTAGTTTAACTTTGGTCAAACAGACTTTGGTCAAACAGCATTTTAACTTTGGTCAAACAGTGTTTTAACTTTGGTCAAACAGACTTTTGAACCACTAAGAATCATGTTTTTGCAAACAGTTGTTTGACTTTGGTCAAACAGACTTTGGTCAAACATGTGGTTTGACTTTCGTCAAACAGACTTTGGTCAAACAGGTTAAACTGTAATAATTAGTTAATTATCATAATTTTTAGTAGATCACAAGATTCCACTTTGACAAGTTGCTCAAGAGTTTAATGGGTGTTGAAGCCTAGTTGCGAATTGTTTAAAACTACCAGGTATATGGAGTGACAGATCCAGCAGAGGTAAAGTTGTGTTGCTATTGTTAGTCGTGAGGATGACAATGGATTGAAGGGAGCGCTTAGCGAGTAAGGTTAGCCTGAAGAGATTCGATAGCATAACGATAAGTGACGCGTAAAACGGTACAAAGTGTGAGAGGGTCGGATAGTGGTTCGATCGGATGGTAATCCGATCGGACAGCAATCGGTGCGGATAACAATCCGTTCGGATGGTCATCCGGTCGGACAGCTTGTCCGGTCGGATGACGATTCGAGTGGATTGTTTCTTCCTATAAGAAGGATGTGTTTGTGTATGATGGCTTGACTTTTGAAGTTTTCGTTGTAGCATTTTGAAAGCGTTGAAGTATCTCTATCCATCCAGTCGGTCGATCGGATGGTTAGTCGTGAGGATGACAATCCGTTCGGATGGTCATCCGGTCGGACAGTGGTCCGGTCGGATGGTGACTTAGTGACGAGGTTACTTAGTGAAGGTAAGTTCACAGCAGAAGTGTCACTCGATCGGATGTCCATCCGATCGGGTGGTAGCCCTGTTATTGAACATGTTGAAAATTGTTTAAGTCTTTAAAGTCTTAGTATCTCATGATCCGAAGAGTAATCCAGTTAGATGGTCATCCGATCGGATTGCAATTCGTTCGATACTCAAACTTCAGATAAGGTTGTTTAAGTGTGGGTCCCAAAGTGTGATCCGTTCGGATGGCAATCTATTCGGATGAACTATCCGTTCGGACAGCAGTCCGTTCGGACAGCATTTCGTTCCGGTTGTTCCGTTCGTCTTACACTTGGTCGTTTTGGTTGCTTGTCATTTTGTCGAGACGTTCTGACAACATGTTAACCAACAGAACTCCGTTTTGAACCAAGTGACCAGACCGACCAGGAATCACCCTCGTTCGGCCAGTTATCGGCTCGAGACGGTTGTTCTTGTTTAACCCGAAATCGGTGGTCTCGTGAGTAGAATCCAGATCCTGGACTAGTACAACACTAAGGAAGAGTAGGAGACTAGAACAGAGTCCGATTCTATCGATTTTGAGTGTATCGAGTGTAAAAGAGTTGGAAGAAAGTTAGAAACCATCTTTCAATCCTTTTTCACCACTCTTGTGTCAAGATTCTTACAAGATCTTTGTGTAAACGGGTGGAAATCGGTTAGATCTCAGTTGTTCTTGGTGGATTGAAGTCAAAACATGAAGTTCTTGAAGAACACATGATGACGTCATCCTAGAACACCCGAAATCTAGTGATTTCACGGTTAAAAGTTAAGATTCAAAAGATAGAAAGGTGTAGGAGTGCGTGTAGATCAAGAAAGTACAAGATTTAGGGCGAGATCTTACCTGGATTGAGAGAAACCGAAGAAAAGGTGGGGAGCACGAATGGTTCAGACAGAAGGTTTCCAAAAGTAGAAAGGATGACAATGACAGGGGTATTTATAGGATTCCAAAAGAGGAAAGGGTTGTCCGATCGGATGGCGCACCGCTCGGATGACTTATCCGGTCGGATGACATTCCGGTCGGATGGCACCTGGCTTGTGACAATGTGGCTATCCGGTCGGATGGATATCCGGCCGGATGGCACTTGGTTTAAGTGTTTGGCGCGACGATTTTTGGCGTTTCGATTTCGGTTGCGAGCGGTTCGATACGATAGGGTTTCCTAGTCAAATTACTTTCAATCCCAACCACTCATATCTCGCGTTGTCTCTTCTCCACTAATTATCATAGTTCGATTTTCGATTGAGTTCGATTGCGTTTCGAGTTTCGATTGCGTTTCGATTGATTACCACAACACAACATAAATAAACATGCACAGATAACACGTAAGGCACGCACACACGTATAACAATAATTAAAATACGTAGCTTGAGTTACGATCCGATGTCGATTCGATTAGCATAGTTTGATTATTGATTAATTAACTTTATCGCATTGTTACTTCCTATAGTTCACAGTCGTGGGTCGATTAGATAGCGATTAGCATACGTCGATTATTGTCATTAACAACACTTACTCCACATAATACAACCTAAATAAAGAAATCTCTATAAATCAAATTCATATCATCGGTCGTTGACTTCGACCCTGACTTTGACTTTGACTTGTGAAAACACGGGGTGTTACAGCCTCCCCTTGTTTAGGGAATTTCGTCCCAAAATTAGGCTGGAAGCTGTACAACGCCGTGAATCACGTTTGAGAACTTTCTCTTTCTAGACTTTCTGTTTAAACAACTGCGGGTACTTCACCTTCATGTCGCTTTCGAGTTCCCAAGTGAACTTTGCGCCTCGTTTGCCTTCCCATCGGACTTTCACAATAGGAATGCGAGAGCGTCTGAGTTGCTTGGTTTGGCGGTCCATGATTTCGACATGCTTCTCCACGAAGTGTAATGTTTCGTTCACTTGTAAGTCATCGAGAGAGACATGTAAATCATGGTCGGCTAGGCACTTTCGGAGGTTTGACATATGGAAAGTTGGGTGGACGTTACTAAGTTCCTCCGGTAGTTCGAGTCTGTAGGCGACTTTTCCGGTCCTTTCCAGAATCTTAAAAGGTCCAACATATCGAGGCGCGAGCTTTCCTTTCTTGCCGAATCGGACCACACCCTTCCAAGGTGATACCTTTAGGAGTACATAGTCACCAACGTCAAATTCAAGGGGCTTGCATCGTCTATCGGCATAACTTGTCTGTCTCTCGAATTTGAAAAATTCTGTCTGTCATTTCTTGTAATAGCTCAGGACCGGTTAATTGCGAATGACCAATCTCGTGCCACACAATAGGCGATCGACATCTTCTTCCGTACAGGGCCTCGAATGGTGCCATTTGAATGCTAGAATGGTAGCTGTTGTTATACGAGAATTCGACTAACGGCAGATATTTATCCCAATTACCACCGAAGTCTATGACACACGAATGGAGCATGTCTTCAAGAGTACGAATCGTTCTTTCAGTCTGACCATTGGTTTGAGGGTGGAAGGCGGTACTTAGATTAAGCGATGTACCAAGTACCGTTTGGAACGTTTCCCACAGTCGTGAGGTAAACCGAGCATCACGATCAGAGATGATGTCACGAGGCGTCCCATGATTACAAATGATCTCGTCGGTGTAGATTCGGGCTAATCGTTCTACCTTGTAGTCTTCCCGTATTGGCAAAAAGTGAGCTGATTTAGTCAAAAGGTTGACCACAACCCAAATGCTGTCGTGACCTGATGACGTGTGCGATAGCTTGGTTATAAAGTCCATAGATATACTTTCCCACTTCCCCATGGGGATCGGTGGTTGTTCGAGTAAGCCAGAGGGTCTTTGATGTTCAGCCTTGACTCTTGCACAAGTTAGGCATTTTCCAACGTAGAGAGCGATATCCCTTTTCATGCCCGGCCACCAGTACTTATAACGAAGGTCCTGGTACATTTTGTCGGCACCGGGATGAATAGAATACTGGGATTTGTGGGCTTCGTCCATCAAGATCTGTCGCAAATTGGTTCGTTTGGGAATCCAAATTCGGTCCAGAAAGTGGAATATCCCATTCGATTTGCTCACAAGCTGGGCTCCATCGTGGTAGATTCTTTCCTTCTTTAGAGTGCGTTCGTTAAAACACGCATGCTGAGCTTCACGGATGAGGGTTTCGAGATCATGTTAGGCTTGAACATTACGAGTGCTAAGCAGATAGCTCCGTCTGCTAAGTGCGTCGGCAACAACATTTGCCTTGCCTGGGTGATAACGGATCTCACAGTCGTAATCGTTGAGAAGTTCTACCCATCGGCGTTGACGCATATTAAGTTCCTTCTGATTAAAGATATGTTGCAGGCTCCAATGATCGGTGAAGATCGTACACTTGGTACCATACAGGTAGTGTCGCCAAATCTTTAATGCAAAAACAACTGCGCCTAGTTCAAGATCATGGGTTGTATAGTTCTTCTCGTGGATTTTGAGCTGACGAGACGCGTAAGCTATAACCTTGTTCCGTTGCATGAGGACACAACCGAGACCAAGGTTGGAAGCATCACAGTAGACGATGAAATCGTCGTTTCCGTCGGGTAGAGTGAGAACAGGAGCATTGCAAAGCATGTGTTTGAGGGTTTGAAAAGCAGTCTCTTGTTTAGTTCCCCAAACAAAAGGCTGATCTTTATGCGTGAGAGCGGTAAGCGGCACAGCGATCTTTGAGAATCCTTCGATAAATCGTCGATAATAGCCCGCTAGTCCGAGAAAAGAACGGACTTCAGACGGGTTCTTAGGCGTAACCCAGCTCTTAACAGCTTCAATCTTCGCAAGATCGACGTGAATACCTTAACTATTAACAATGTGACCCAGAAACTGAACTTCCTCCAACCAGAATTCACACTTAAAGAACTTGGCATAGAGTTGGTTCCCCTGGAGTAACTCGAGAACCAAACGTAGATGTTGCGTGTGTTCGGCTTTCGATTTGGAATAGATCAAGACATCGTCGATGAATACGATGACGAAACGGTCGAGATATGGTTTACACACGCGATTCATCAGATCCATGAAAACCGCGGGTGCGTTGGTTAAACCAAAAGGCATAACAACGAATTCGTAATGGCCGTATCAAGTGCGAAAAGCGGTTTTGGGTATATCCTCCTCTTGAATACGTAGCTGGTGATATCCTGAGCGTAGATCTATCTTTGAGAAGCACGTAGCACCTTGTAGTTGATCAAACAAATCGTCGATGCGAGGTAGGGGTAGCGGTTCTTGATAGTTAACCTATTCAATTCCCGATAGTCGATGCACATCATGTACGACCCATCCTTCTTTTTGACAAAAAGGACCGGCGCGCCCCAAGGAGAGGTGCTCGGGCGAATGAAGCCTTTCTCAAGTAATTCCTGGAGTTGGTTTGAGAGTTCGCGCATTTCGGATGGCGCGAGTCGGTAGGGAGCTTTTGCAATAGGGTTGGCTCCAGGAATGAGGTCGATACGAAAGTCAATATCACGACTTGGTGGTAGTCCAGGAAGATCCTCTGGAAAAACATTAGGAAATTCTCGAACCACAGGGACGTCTTTTACTTCCTTCTTCTCTTTCTTTTCCTTCTCCGCTACTACAATGTTGGCCAAGAAAGCTTTGTATTCCTTGCGGAGATACTTGCTAGCTTGAACACATGACATGAGCTTGAGACCTTTCGAAGTAGTATCACCGTAAACATACAATAAGTCACCATTCGCGAGCAAGAATCGAATCATCTTGTCGAAGCACACAACGTCAGCATAGTTTTCACGAAGAAAGTCCATGCCTACTATAACGTCAAAACTTCCGAGTTGCATCGGAATAAGGTCGATTGGGAAGATGTGATTGTTGAGCTCAAGAGTACAATCACGAAGAACAGAATTGACGGCGACAGTTCTTCCGGTAGCGACTTCAACATCGAACGTCGAGGAGAGTTGGGAGCGTTTACGACTAAGGAGTTTCTCGAATTCGAATGACAGAAAGCAATTATCGGCTCCAGTATCAAACAAACACGAAGCATAAATACCATTCACAAGGAACGTACCATTGTCCACGTTGTTGTCGGCCTGGGCTTGACGCACATTGATGTTGAAAGTTCTGGCGCGTGCGGCCTGTTGTTGCTGCTGCTGAGGCTGCTGTTGCTGGGGCTCTTGTTTCACGACCCTGTTTGGGCACATGTTGGCGAAATGGTTCGGGTCGCCACATGCAAAGCAGGCTCTGGCTTTGACCGTGGGTGCTGGAGGAGCTTGTTGACCCTGAGGGGCGGTGAGTAGTGCTTGATGAGCAGGAGCTTGTCGAATACGGCAGTTGGCAGTAAAATGGCCGTATATATTGCAATGAGCACAAAAACAGCAAGCAATGGCAGTCGGGTGGTGGTAGGTACAAGTAGGGCAGAGCGGGTGGGGCCCAGTGTATGCACGCTTTGCAGGCGGTGCATTAGCCACATGCGCCACTACTTGACGTTGTTGGGCTGGTACAGCTTGAATCGGTGCAGCAGTGATCGCACAATTCTTGTTGCTGGAGCTGTTCTTTATCTTGTTCTTTCTCTTGATGCTCGATGTGGTGGGTTCAGCAGTCGGTGCGGCGGTAGTAGCTTGATGCAGGTGCTTCGGAGTTTTATCCCAGACACCAGCCTTGACCCTCTTGTCGTTGCTTTCGGCGGCCAGTAAGTAAGTCTCTTCGATCATCTTAGTCTTAGCCGCTTGCACGAAATCTGCGACGCAGTCGGGCAAAGCTCGGATGTACTTCTTGATTGTGATCTCCGGAGTCTTGACTTGATCGGGACAGATGATGTTGAGCTGTTTGAAATGAGCAGTGAGAGCAGCGTTGTCACCTTCCTTCTGCTGTATGTGCCAAAATTCATCCTCTAGCTTTTGACGTTCGTGAGGAGGGCAGAATTCCTCTAGCATGACTTCCTTGAGCTCGTCCCACGACAGACCGTAGGCTGCATCGTTCCCTCGCTTGTTCCTCTCGGCCGTCCACCAGTCTAATGCACGGGACTGGAAAACGCCGGTAGCATTCAGAGTTCGGAGGTCATCGGGGCAACCACTCTGCCGTAGAGTGACCTCAATGGAATCGAACCATTGGAATAGTGCAGTAGGACCTCCCTCGCCAGTGAATTCCTTTGGCCCACATGACTTGAACTGCTTGAAATTGAAGGACTTGGCGGTAGCTTTAGGAGCTTCGGTCCTCGACTCCTCAGATGATTTGCTGGCATTCTCGTAAACATCACTCACGGCCTTTGCTACACTTTTAGCGATGGTGGCAGCAATGCGTTTGTCCCTCTTTTCTTGACGAGAAAGTGTGTGACGGGATCCAGATGACATTGTCTGCAACAGACATCGTCACAGGACTCAACACATTGTATTCGAATCTCACCTCACACGTCTACTACTTACTAAAGCTCAGGAACACGCATATTCATGTAAACACATAAACACATAGAGCACAAAATCGCATAAACACATAAGCACGTAGAGCACATAACACCTAAGCACGTAAAGCACAGAAGCAAGGAAGCACATACGCATTTAATCACTAGAGGCAGTAAGAAAACAGAAACCTATTATTTAAAGTCTGCGATCGTTCGAGAATAGCGTAGTATAAGCGTATATCGTAGTATAAAGTCGCCCATAATTCAACGATTTGTTAACGTTTTGGGATAGAAATACAGTGCGAGTCGTGTGTGTCGATCGAAGTGGAGGCACAAATCGATTTATTCTTCCAAAATTAAGCACATAAACAGGTAAACGCACATAAAACACATAAAATTGACGAATTATCAAAGTCAGCAGATGCGGCTCAGAATTGAAACACATAAAAATCGAGAGATAAATTGTCTGCGGCTAGTAGACTTTGACTAACCAAGGTGGTTCAACTATTCACAAGGGCTTGTCATTCATGTCTGACCTTCGGAACTGTGCTTTTGCCTCGATTCTTGGGCGTTTGGCACACATCCTATTAGTCATATCAAGACTTCAGGTCATTGGAGTCCGTTGAGACCCTGGTGAGAGTTTTGTAAAATGTGCGGAACAAGTCGTCAAGGTTAGGGTTTCACCCCTGGCTTACAACTTCGTCCCTGTTTTTTATAAAATGGAGGAGATTATTCATCAAAATATGGGTTTCACCCCTGATTTGGTATAATTCCCCCGCTGAACAAGCGTTCGTTATTGAAAAAGAATGAAGAGATCATTGATAAGTTGATAAAACAGCATTGATCAAGCATTTTAGTCGGGAGTTTGCGGTTTTCACACCTAATCTCGACTTTATCGCCTATTCGAGTGTAGTGATAGTGTAGTATAAGCGAGAATAGCGAGGAATGAGCTCGTACATAATCCCTACCAGATATGCACAAGTCGGTCTGTTGGTTCCTAACTATAGACTAGGTTTCTAAGACATCGACCCGGACTAGGTCGAGTCTTGCCTAATTCCCTATAGTTATGGCTCTGATACCAATCTGTCACACCCCAACCGATGGCGGAAACATCGGGGCATGGCACTGAGCGAAACAGATTGTCCAGAAATTTTCCATAACATTTATCATTACTATTCAATTTAAATAATACGTCCCATACCGTATCTCAAACAGTAGACTAATTATTACAGACAAAATCCCGGCAAATATTCTGTTCCGACAACTCAGATTTAAATAGACAGCAATTGTTTATCTGCTTCTAGAGACCCTTAGTTTGACCACTACAGACAATTATTTGTTGGGCTCTAAAGCTTTATTCTAGCTTCAACTTCCTATCATGTGTGCATCCTAAGCACCTGTCACATACGTTAAAATAAAAGTCAATACATATAATGTAAAGGTGAGCATACAAGTTTGATAATAGCATATAAAGTTCGAATTCGTTTACGCATAACCAGCACGTACACATAGTGAAATGGAGCACGTTAGTTATCGACATAGATCCATCGATACCAATGAGTGCGGGTTGACTGCCCGAGGCAGTTTGCAATACATGATTACCACTGTAATCCATGCAAGTAATTGTCCTTAACAACCCCCGTGTGAACGGGTGCTGAGTCCAAACTATAGCACTATCGTTGCTAAGGCAGGTAGACAGCATTCCATGTGTAAACATAACAAACAAGCATTCATAAGCCACGTATAGCATGCATTAACGGTTAGCGTTCAATAGTATTGAGTAGTGTGATTGTTGTAGTTTGAATATTCGTAACGTATGTAACACCCAAAAGTGCGTAAAGCAAAAAGGGATCGAGTATACTCACAGCGGTTAATGGATTGAAGGGAGCGCTTAGCGAGTAAGGTTAGCCTGAAGAGATTCAATAGCATAACGATAAGTGACGCGTAAAACGGTACAAAGTGTGAGAGGGTCGGATAGTGGTTCGATCGGATGGTAATCCGATCGGACAGCAATCCGTGCGGATAACAATCCATTCGGATGGTCATCCGGTCGGACAGCTTGTCCGGTCGGATGACGATTCGAGTGGATTGTTTCTTCCTATAAGAAGGATGTGTTTGTGTATGATGGCTTGACTTTTGAAGTTTTCGTTGTAGCATTTTGAAAGCGTTGAAGTATCTCTATCCATCCAGTCGGTCGATCGGATGGTTAGTCGTGCGGATGACAATCCGTTCGGATGGTCATCCGGTCGGACAATGGTCCGGTCGGATGGCGACTTAGTGACGAGGTTACTTAGTGAAGGCAAGTTAACAGCAGAAGTGTCACTCGATCGGATGTCCATCCGATCGGGTGGTAACCCTGTTAATGAACATGTTGAAAATTGTTTAAGTCTTTAAAGTCTTAGTATCTCATGATCCGAAGAGTAATCCAGTCAGATGGTCGTCCGATCGGATTGCAATTCGTTCGATACTCAAACTTCAGATAAGGTTGTTTAAGTGTGGGTCCCAAAGTGTTGTCACACCCCAACCGATGGCGGAAACATCGGGATGAGACGAAGTGCGTAGATTGCAAGAGACTTCATAACACTACGTGACAATAATAATTTAATTCAAATTTCATTTCAAGACTAATTGTCATACAAGATTCAAATAAAAATAACAACATTGTTTCAAATTGTAACATAACAACAAAAGATAGATTAATCTAGGTTTGTATCTAGTCCACCCTAAATCTTGTTTCATCTTGTAACATCACTTCATCAATTAACCTGCAACATGTATTAAAATAGAGTTCAATGCAAAAGCAAAGGCGAGTATACAAGTTTTGTTACATAGCATAAATAGAATAAAAAAGTTCTCATATCCAACATGATTCATAATATGTGATTACTAGTATGCAATTTTGGCGTACAATATGATCAAACCCTAGAATACAACGCATAAAATAGCCTAATCCCAATAGTTTAGCGGGGTGGTAATGTTTAACTTAACAATACCCAATAGAATAGCGGGCGGGGCGTTAATCCTATAGCGCTATAATTGTTAAGGTGGGCGAGCAAGTCAATGAGCATATAACGTTCCAAATCGTTCATAGAGCATACAAGAATAGCAAGTAAGTCACATTAGTTTCATGCTTCGTTCAAGGATTGAGTATGTTTAGTTTAAAAGTATTTGCATAATTATACATGTTGCATCCCAAAGTGTAAAGGGGAAAAAGGGATCGAGTATACTCACAAAATTGCCTATTCTTTCCGATTATCCGAAGTGACGAAGTTGTTGAGACTAGAAAGTTGAATGTGTTCGATTTGTAGTTTAAGAGGTGTTTACATATGGTTCTAGGGATTTGGAGTTCAAATAACATGAAAATAAACATATGAAAATAATCATCTAGTCTTATAACACTTGTTTTGACACTATGAACCCAAAATGGTTAGAATGTTTTCATGGGTCAATTTGCCCATTAGAATCATAACAAGTTATAAAAGCCTAGGATGATGTAACCTACTATCTTGACAAATGACCACTAGTTCATCATCAAAAGTTTGGTTATTTGGATAGTATATATATAAGTATTATATTGTCATATAGGTCAAGCATGAGGTAGAAGGATAAATCCCCCATTTAGGAACCTCTTTGAGTATCATATAAATCATGCATGAGGTAGGAAGAACAAGTCTTCCATTTAGGTACCTCTTGGGTGTTCACCACTACACTTGTTGTTATAAACAATCAAGGAGGGTCATGAACATACAATAAAGAATAAGTTAACTACAACTACTCTAAGAAATCATCAAGTAATGTGTGAATTTTCAAGTAGGATAGCCCAAGCTAGTCCTATAATCACACAAACATCAAGCATTAGGCTTGGTCATTACTTGTGGGTTAAACCCTAACCAAAACAGAAAGTTTATGAGGTTTACACCTCTAATTTTGAGTGTCACAACCTTGTTTTTAAGCCCAACTAACCATAGAAGTGATTATGAGCATAAGGACATAGGAATGTGTAGTTAAAACATGGGTTTTCTTCCAAAACAAAAAGATAAAAATAAGCAAAATTATAGGTGCACTTTGGACCTCAAAAATGGTGAGGTTTCACCTTAGTTTGCCCAAGCAAACTTGTGAAAACCTTCCTAGAGGTTTATCCAAGTGTTTTAGAAAAAGAAACAAAGAAGAAATAGAAGGAGAAGTGAGTTGAAACTCACTTATAAATGGTGAATGTTGCTGTCCAGATTCTGCTAAAAAGAGCTGAATTGAGGAGTGTTTTTGAAGTGTTTGAAGGTTGTAAAAGTGTGAAAATGGCTGGACATAAGTGGGTATTTATAGGGAAGGATTAGGGTTAAGTGGTTGAGCATTAATTATGATTAGTTGGGGGGTTTAAGTAAAAAAAATATATATATGTTGCTGCCTCAAAACTTGCGATCGGACATGAGCTGTTACAGCCAATACCTTTCCTCTTTTTTTTGTATGCTGCTGATATTTGTTAGATAATTAATTCACCAACTTATCCCTTAACCAAATATATTATGTAATTGAGAGGTTATTATATATAAAAAAAAACAAAGTCAAAATACTCCCACATGGGGATGGACGCATGGCTGTTATCAGCCCCCAAATCCTTCTTTCTTTTATTGCTTGAGTGACATATTATGTCATGTGTATATTATAAAAACATAAACTTTCCTAATTAAATTAATGTAACATTAGTGGTAAGGTTAACCAATAAAAAGGAAATATGAAGACAGCTTGAGGCTGTTCCGATCGCAGGGCTGTATGCAGCCATTTTGTTTTTCTCTATTTTTTTTAAACTTATATTGAATAATGATATTGTATGATATATATTTAGTATGTTTTTTTTATGTATAACCATTATTTACAAGGCCTAATTAGGTATATTAAGCAAGTTTTTAAGTAGGGAAATAAAGAAACATGTTATTAGTAATTAGGTAGCAACAAGTATGGATAACTCATGTTTAGATAATAACCAAGTGAACAAAATATATAAGTTTGTCTTATAATCGAACAATCAAGCGTTTGCACGTATCAATGTATGAACATGTATAGATAATGAATATTTCACACAAAAGATCAATTTTATTACGATCGAAATCTCGGATTTACAATAGTTTGAAACGAAAGGACGATTACAAGAATTTCAAGATTTCCAAAAATAGAAATACAAGATGATTTTTCTAATTAAGGAAAGTACGAAAAAGCTGGGCGTCACAGTCTCCCTCCTTTAGGAAATTTCGTCCCGAAATTTATTCAAGAGTAAGACTTTTTTTAAAGGCGTTTTGGCTAAAAGAATGACCGTCTAAAATCGAGGCTAGAAGGTTTTGAAACATTTTCAAAAGTATGAACTTTGAGTAACGAAAATATAGGTTTGTAAGAATAGAGTTCTTCTGGCTAAAAAATGGTTTAAGGCATTAAACATAGGTAAAACGCGCATGTGTGTGCATAGGCAAAGGGAATTTAAACAAATTTGGAATAACCAAATGAGGAGGTATTCAAACTACGCTTCCTAGGAAAAAAATATATATATTTTTTTGTACTACACGGTTCGTATCTTGATGAAAAGTGGGGTCTCAGTTTTGTAGAAAATTGTTTATCGAGGGGAACGAAAAAGTTAAGTATTTTTAAATAGACGGTTTTGGAGGTAACGGCCAACTAAGGGTATTAGCACAATAGCGAAATAGAAGATAGTTTTAAAGTAAGAAAGTATCTTAGGGCTCAAACGTTTAAACCAATTGATTGGAAACAAGTTTGTATAAAAGACAAAGAATAACTGAGAACAAAGGTATGAGAGTGGACGAACGATTTAGTAAAGGAATGCAAGGTTCGGAATGTTATGTGTGTTGGATAATAAACGAAAGTGATGTGTTAAGAATGAGGTCTCGTCATGGATAATCGGATATCGTGCGCTAGCAATGTGTTTGTGAGTCGTTAAAGTTTGTATCAGGTCTAAATAGGTCTGCAAAATACCGAATTTTTCATGGCACGTTTTACGAAAGTTTGGTAACATGGTGAAAACACTTATATATAGGAAGTACCAGCAGCGTATCCACCATGTTTTAACCATGTTACGTCCGTTTCATCATTCGGTGTCATGTTACGTTCCGTGTCTTACCATACACAGCAGTACACTCTATGGTTCTCATACGCCTATCATTATAATCCCGTGTGCACCCGTGATTATATCAATCATCGTATGATCCGCATAGCTTGTTTTAGTTGCGTATGAGTTAAGGTATACATAAATTATGAAAATAAGATTGCGTACGTGATAGAATGTAGTTTATAAGTATGTTTGCGTTCCAAATAGCATAAAACCAACGTAAGCGAATTCCTTCGGGTTTCGCTCACGTACTGGTGCGAATGTATAAATTTTGTGTATGAATAAAGGCATGAGCATAGTATAAGTTTTAAATATAAAGACGCATGCGAGCATAACGACAAACGCATGGTTAAGAGTATGATCATAAGTATAAACATGACGCCTATGAAAAATGGGTACAAATGTAAGTACAATTTGAGCACAACGAATGACGTGAGTATAAACACAATTCATATAAATGAGAGTATAAATATAGGTACGAGTATAACAGAAATCGTATAAACGTGAGTATAAATGCGAGTACGAGTATAACATAAATCGTATATGTGAGAGTATAAACATGAGTACGAGCGTGAATACGAGTATAAATATGAATACCATACGTGTGGGTATGAATGCGAGTATAAGTATGAGTATGAACATAAGATGCATGAGCATGCATACGAACATGAATATAAGTGTAAACATAATTAAATAAATATGAGTAAAACATGATTGTGAATATTAGTGCAACCATAATTGTATAGGTGTAGTTGTAAACGTAAATGTATAAATTTTGAATTATGAACATGAATGTGTAAGTATGGATATAAGTGTAGACATTAAATGTATAATTATGAGTGTAAGAAATAATGATTTTGTTTGTAATATTAATCGAAATTTACGAATTAAAGCACGTAGAAGATTAAGGAGGTTTGAGTAAGAAAGAAAGCGAGTGGTATGCATGAGATTGTTGTGTGACATTGACTAGAACGTGTAAAATGATATGTGCGTGTAGTCGCTTGAGCATAATTGAATCAAAATAGATTAAGTCGAATTGGGAATGTAGAGTCTAGTTTGTGCAAGTGAAGAGGATATAAAACATCCATTGGTTGCGTGAAATGGTACTTTGTAAAAGAATGAAATGCTACTCTTGTTTTTTTTTAAAGAATTTACATAAGTTGAAAAATTATGGTTCTTATGAAGTTTCCTTGCCCACATGTTTTAAATTCATTTTACGTGTCGAGTAACGTTTGAAAAGGTTCTAGAAGTTAATGAGGTTATTTTGAAAACGTTGATCCTTAGAAAAAGGAATTTGGTATATGAGCTTAGTGATCGTGAAAAGTGTCCTCGATAAAATACTTTGTTGATTTTATTTTTTAAAAGAGTTTTGGTAAACGATCGAATAATATTTGTAATATTTTGTATGAAAAGTTGGTTTGATTCTCGATTGAAAAATAACGATCATTAGTATAATGATGCGAGATGAGTGTGTTTTAGTAATTACGTGGAATACGAAATTTTGTGGGCAATGGATTTATTGGGCCGGCTAAAATGATAAGTAGCATTTCGTGAAATTTTGAAAATCAAGAAATGAGCGTTTGCGATAATTTTAAGAATTTCATGGATATGAGAGAATGTGAAAATAGATTGTAGCATAAGAGTAGGTTTAAATAGGCAATGCATGTTGAGATTAATAAGAATTTGACTAATAATGATCAATTTGGGTATAAACGTGAGAGTGTGTACATAATAAAGTCTATTAAAAGCAAGTCTTGGTAACGATCACCTAAGTAAGGGAATCACCCCTAACTCGTTGAGGAGGTCGTTGTAAGATGAGAAAAGAAATGGAGTTAGTCCTCAAGGTAAGGAAATCACTCCTATCTTGATGATATGCCTCCATTTATTGTTACAAGGAATATAAATAAAATTATGTGAAATCATGTATGTGAATAATGTATAAATGTATGAAAAAGTATTTGTACGATATATGCGTAAAAGTGAAATTTGTAAAACAATTCGAATTCGAAAAGAGGGAATTGTATCATAAATGATCGAGAATAATAAAACGTAATTTCGATTAAAACTCGGATGTTTCCAAAACGGAATGTTGACTAACCAAAGTGGTCGAAAAGTCTTTTGAATTTGAGAAGCATGCTTTGGCCTAATAGGTGGTATACTCTCGCCGACACGTCGGTTAACGGTATTCACCCTTCCGGTTACTACATGTCCCAATTCAATCGGAAATTCGAGACTTGGCGGGATTTATGAAAATCAAGGAGTGGGACTAGTCGACAAGATGCGGGTTTCACCCCTAACTTGGTGATTTCATGCCCTAAGCGTGGTTGGTACTCGTCGGGTCAAAATTTATTTTCGACATATTGACGAGTGTCCACTAGAATTTGAAATTGAAATTCTTCATCAAGGTGAGGACTTCACTCCTAACTTGACGACGAATCTCGTTGTAAAAAGAATAGGTGGATTGAGAGTCGTTCACCAAATTGTGGGTTTCACGCCTATTTTGGTGAAGTCGTCTCGTTTGTATAATATGAGTGTTTGTGGATTTAGAATAGTCGAGTAAAAGGTATGAGGAAAAACGTATGTTGGAGATTAAACAATCAAGTATAAACATGTCAAGGATGGCATATAAAGAACGAAATATTAAAACAATTATTAACACATATTAAATCAAGTATTAACACATAAGAATAGCATATCAAGCATTAACACATAAGTGGCATATACGTTTAAAAGATAAAAGAAGAGGATAAATAAGAAGTAATTAAAGTGGCATGCAATTAGTTTCGAGCAAAACGTAAAAATAAGGCTCTAAAACTATAGACTAGGTAAAAGCATTCCTACTTTTCCTAATTCCCTATAGTTATGGCTCTGATACCAATCTGTCACACCCCAACCGATGGCGGAAACATCGGGATGAGACGAAGTGCATAGATTGCAAGAGACTTCATAACACTACGTGACAATATTAATTTAATTCAAATTTCATTTCAAGACTAATTGTCATACAAGATTCAAATAAAAATAACAACATTGTTTCAAATTGTAACATAACAACAAAAGATAGATTAATCTAGGTTTGTATCTAGTCCACCCTAAATCTTGTTTCATCTTGTAACATCACTTCATCAATTAACCTGCAACATGTATTAAAATAGAGTTCAATGCAAAAGCAAAGGCGAGTATACAAGTTTTGTTACATAGCATAAATAGAATAAAAAAGTTCTCATATCCAACATGATTCATAATATGTGATTACTAGTATGCAATTTTGGCGTACAATATGATCAAACTCTAGAATACAACGCATAAAATAGCCTAATCCCAATAGTTTAGCGGGGTGGTAATGTTTAACTTAACAATACCCAATAGAATAGCGGGCGGGGCGTTAATCCTATAGCGCTATAATTGTTAAGGTGGGCGAGCAAGTCAATGAGCATATAACGTTCCAAATCGTTCATAGAGCATACAAGAATAGCAAGTAAGTCACATTAGTTTCATGCTTCGTTCAAGGATTGAGTATGTTTAGTTTAAAAGTATTTGCATAATTATACATGTTGCATCCCAAAGTGTAAAGGGGAAAAAGGGATCGAGTATACTCACAAAATTGCCTATGCTTTCCGATTATCCGAAGTGACGAAGTTGTTGAGACTAGAAAGTTGAATGTGTTCGATTTGGAGTTTAAGAGGTGTTTACATATGGTTCTAGGGATTTGGAGTTCAAATAACATGAAAATAAACATATGAAAATAATCATCTAGTCTTATAACACTTGTTTTGACACTATGAACCCAAAAGGGTTAGAATGTTTTCATTGGTCAATTTGCCCATTAAAATCGTAACAAGTTATAAAAGCCTAGGATGATGTAACCTACTATCTTGACAAATGACCACTAGTTCATCATCAAAAGTTTGGTTATTTGGATAGTATATATATATAAGTATTATATTGTCATATAGGTCAAGCATGAGGTAGAAGGATAAATCCCCCATTTAGGAACCTCTTTGAGTATCATATAAATCATGCATGAGGTAGGAAGAACAAGTCTTCCATTTAGGTACCTCTTGGGTGTTCACCACTACACTTGTTGTTATAAACAATCAAGGAGGGTCATGAACATACAATAAAGAATAAGTTAACTACAACTACTCTAAGAAATCATCAAGTAATGTGTGGATTTTCAAGTAGGATAGCCCAAGCTAGTCCTATAATCACACAAACATCAAGCATTAGGCTTGGTCATTACTTGTGGGTTAAACCCTAACCAAAACAGAAAGTTTATGAGGTTTACACCTCTAATTTTGAGTGTCACAACCTTGTTTTTAAGCCCAACTAACCATAGAAGTGATTATGAGCATAAGGACATAGGAATGTGTAGTTAAAACATGGGTTTTCTTCCAAAACAAAAAGATAAAAATAAGCAGAATTATAGGTGCACTTTGGACCTCAAAAATGGTGAGGTTTCACCTTAGTTTGCCCAAACAAACTTGTGAAAACCTTCCTAGAGGTTTATCCAAGTGTTTTAGAAAAAGAAACAAAGAAGAAATAGAAGGAGAAGTGAGTTGAAACTCACTTATAAATGGTGAATGTTGCTGTCCAGATTCTGCTAAAAAGAGCTGAATTGAGGAGTGTTTTTGAAGTGTTTGAAGGTTGTAAAAATGTGAAAATGGCTGGACATAAGTGGGTATTTATAGGGAAGGATTAGGGTTAAGTGGTTGAGCATTAATTATGATTAGTTGGGGGGTTTAAGTAAAAAAAATATATATATGTTGCTGCCTCAAAACTTGCGATCGGACATGAGCTGTTACAGCCAATACCTTTCCTCTTTTTTTTGTATGCTGCTGATATTTGTTAGATAATTAATTCACCAACTTATCCCTTAACAAAATATATTATGTAATTGAGAGGTTATTATATATAAAAAAAAAACAAAGTCAAAATACTCCCACATGGGGATGGACGCATGGCTGTTATCAGCCCCCAAATCCTTCTATCTTTTATTGCTTGAGTGACATATTATGTCATGTGTATATTATAAAAACATAAACTTTCCTAATTAAATTAATGTAACATTAGTGGTAAGGTTAACCAATAAAAAGGAAATATGAAGACAGCTTGAGGCTGTTCCGATCGCAGGGCTGTATGCAGCCATTTTGTTTTTCTCTATTTTTTTTAAACTTATATTGAATAATGATATTGTATGATATATATTTAGTATGTTTTTTTTATGTATAACCATTATTTACAAGGCCTAATTAGGTATATTAAGCAAGTTTTTAAGTAGGGAAATAAAGAAACATGTGATTAGTAATTAGGTAGCAACAAGTATGGATAACTCATGTTTAGATAATAACCAAGTGAACAAAATATATAAGTTTGTCTTATAATCGAACAATCAAGCGTTTGCACGTATCATTGTATGAACATGTATAGATAATGAATATTTCACACAAAAGATCAATTTTATTACGATCGAAATCTCGGATTTACAATAGTTTGAAACGAAATGACGATTACAAGAATTTCAAGATTTCCAAAAATAGAAATACAAGATGATTTTTCTAATTAAGGAAAATACGAAAAAGCTGGGCGTCACAAGTGTGATCCGTTCGGATGGCAATCCGTTCGGATGAACTATCCGTTCGGACATCATTTCGTTCCGGTTGTTCCGTTCGTCTTACACTTGGTCGTTTTGGTTGCTTGTCATTTTGTCGAGACGTTCTGACAACGTGTTAACCAACAGAACTCCGTTTTGAACCAAGTGACCAGACCGACCAGGAATCACCCTCGTTCGGCCAGTTACCGGCTCGAGACGGTTGTTCTTGTTTAACCCGAAATCGGTGGTCTCGTGAGTAGAATCCAGATCCCGGACTAGTACAACACTAAGGATGAGTAGGAGACTAGAACAGAGTCCGATTCTATCGGTTTTGAGTGTATCGAGTGTAAAAGAGTTGGAAGAAAGTTAGAAACCATCTTTCAATCATTTTTCACCACTCTTGTGTCGAGATTCTTACAAGATCTTTGTGTAAACGGGTGGAAATCGCTTAGATCTCAGTTGTTCTTGGTGGATTGAAGTCAAAACATGAAGTTCTTGAAGAACACATGATGACGTCATCCTAGAACACCCGAAATCTAGTGATTTCACAGTTAAAAGTTAAGATTCAAAAGATAGAAAGGTGTAGGAGTGCGTGTAGATCAAGAAAGTACAAGATTTAGGGCGAGATCTTACCTGGATTGAGAGAAATCGAAGAAAAGGTGGGGAGTACGAATGGTTCGGACAGAAGGTTTCCAAAAGTAGAAAGGATGACAATGACAGGGGTATTTATAGGATTCCAAAAGAGGAAAGGGTTGTCCGATCGGATGGCGCACCGCTCGGATGACTTATCCGGTCGGATGACATTCCGGTCGGATGGCACCTGGCCTGTGACATTGTGGCTATCCGGTCGGATGGCTATCCGGCCGGATGGCACTTGGTTTAAGTATTTGGCGCGACGATTTTTGGCGTTTTGATTTCGGTTGCGAGCGGTTCGATACGATAGGGTTTCCTAGTCAAATTACTTTCAATCCCAACCACTCATATCTCGCACTGTCTCTTCTCCACTAATTATCATAGTTCGATTTTCGATTGAGTTCGATTGCGTTTCGAGTTTCGATTGCGTTTCGATTGATTACCACAACACAACATAAATAAACATGCACAGATAACACGTAAGGCACGCACACACGTATAACAATAATTAAAATACGTAGCTCGAGTTGCGACCCGATGTCGATTCGATTAGCATAGTTTGATTATTGATTAATTAACTTTATCGCATTGTTACTTCCTATAGTTCACAGTCGTGGGTCGATTAGATAGCGATTAGCATACGTCGATTATTGTCATTAACAACACTTACTCCACATAATACAATCTAAATAAAGAAATCTCTATAAATCAAATTCGTATCATCGGTCGTTGACTTCGACCCCGACTTTGACTTTGACTTGTGAAAACACGGGGTGTTACAATTACCGAATCCAACCCGAAGCCACCAGGAAACCTGAGTAAATATTCTACCTACCCGAACCCAACCTGTACCCACCAGGAAACCTATACAATGATTATAGTTTGCGTTAGTGTTAGCTACGTTTGTGGTTTTATAAAAATGCTTATGGTTTTTAGATTGAAGTTTGCAGATTTTGCTTGCATCACCCAAAATTGAGGCTGAATGCTTTATGATCTTGATTTGTACTGGTACAAATATGATACCTGCTAATTTTTATTGCTTTCTTTTGTATACATTTGATTTTATGTTATTTACGGTTGTTTTTTATGAAATTGCTTATGTTTCCATATGTGAAGCTTACATATTTTGGTTCAGAATGTTGCTAATTGGAATTGTTACATCTATGTAATAAGTAGCATAGGTTACTTTCATAAAGGTTTGCTGTTTGTATTCTAATAGCTATTTTGTTGGTAGTCTTGAGGAACATTTATCTTCACTAATTCCATGCTTTTTGTTGCAATCTACTACTTTATTATTCAATTGTTTTTAAATAAAATTCATTTTTAATAAAAAGTAATTTAAAACATGAATAATAAGCAATCACTAAGCTTATAACTTTTATTACACGTTTATAACCCGTGATTAAGTTTATAAAAAGTTTATTATTTATCTATAATCAAGACATGTAATATGTCGTACTTTTTGTATGACTAGTGGGAAGGCCCGCGCGTTGCAGCGGGTGTTCTAACTCACCAGATTCAATTATAATCCCTGTGCTACGTGGCGGGCTTTTGACTGGTATCGTTTCGATATACACGCATTCGATATAGCAATCAACACCGATTTTACATGGAACAAAACCATAAAAAAACAAACCTTGGTACCTATGTTTCGGACGGTATCAATTCGGGTAATCACAATGGTTAAAGTTGATAGCCAAAGTTACTATTAGTCGTGGTTACTACTAACATCACCGGTTAATACTAAGAGAATAATTTCCATATGCTATTGTGATGCAAAGTTTTGACGCAAGTGCACTAAAGTCGGACTTAAATGATTCCTGCATGATTGTGTAATGGGAACAAAAATTGAAGAAATGTAGAAGAAATCAATGAAACGAAGAAACAAGTCGTTACCAATATAAACGAAGAAAATGAAGATCTGTAGATCGACAAAACAAAGAAGTCATGTAAACTTTTTTATTGCGTACAATCTTGTAATTAATTTTTTAACAAAAACTATATTACCATTAAAATAGTACAACTCTTGTACTCACTATCTAACACACCTATCAATTATAACTTTTTGCACAAAGTGTTTGGGTTGACCCCACCCGTCATTCTGACAAATTCAAAAATAAAAATCACCTGTTTGCTCCCAACCATGCATCCACATTATTTTCCACCCATTCATCCCTAACTACATCAAAGAGATCTATAAGTTCCT
>JARYGA010040595.1:0-20690 GCA_030545235.1 Helianthus tuberosus
AAATTCTCCCACCACAAACCATCCATATTACGCTCTCGTGACGTCATCAAAACCCTAATCAACGCCAATCACGTCAACGAGATCTCAATCATCGACAACGCCACCACCGGGGCCGCCATCGTCCTGCAACACGTCAAATGGAGCTTCTTCGACAACAAATTCAACTCCGGCGACACCGCCGTCATGCTCCACTACGCTTTCAGAGAACGATAATCTTCAAAACCCCTTTTCGGTGCCAACGAACGAATCTTGAAATCTTCATCAACAAACCCAATTCACACACATTTGATTTCAATCGGGTCTTGATCTTTATCAACCGTTGATCACTTCTTGTTGTTAAATTTAGTATCCTTTTCAATTTCCCCAAATACCCTTTTCAGATTATTGATCAATTGATTTGGGTCAATAAGAATTGGGATTTTGTGGGTTTGATGGATCTGAAAGTGGGTTTTTGGTCATGATGGCTCTGGGTTTTTAATTATGATAATATTGGGGTTGCAGTCTTCTCGTAGATTAGTTTTAGTTTGAGTATTTATTATGTGTTGTTATAATAACATTTGGTTAGTGGAATTTTGTGGTGAATTGTGGTGGAGTGGTCATGGATGAGGTCAACACTGTGGTGGTGGCAGATGAGAGGTTGGTATCTGCTTCCGGTTCGGTGCGGTGGAGTCCGAAACAGCTTGGTTTTCAACCGTATGCCGCCCCCGTGAGTGGGAGCGGTGATGCCAGAACGCGGAATTCGAGTGGTTTTGTTAAAAGACCTGTGAGTGGATTTGACTAATTAAAGTATGTTCTTTTATGCTGTTTGATCATGTAATATGTTCTATTTGAATGCTTGGTTAGTTGAAATGGGGTTCCGAAGTTGCCGGAATCCGGCAAAATTGTCGGCCGGATAAACGTAGAAGATGACGGCTGATGCTTTTGTTTTGTTTTTGAATGTTTCACTTTTTTACATAAAAGGTCCCTCATGTTTGAAGTTGAGAGAGACAAGGGGTTTTAACATTAAAAGATAACTGGGTTTCTGAGAAAGGACACCGCTTGTTATAGGTTGCAAAACATAAAGGACATAGAGTGTAATTTTTAAACTTAAAGGACAACGCCTGCAGAAACCCTGAAACATAAAGGACGAAAAGTGCGATTTAGCCAAAAGTAAACAAACTATTGTTTTATTCTTAGGTCATTATCAAAAAATTATGCAAGAGCACCAATAAATAGAAAAGCAGAAGTAGGTGAGATAGTTGTGGGGTAAAAGGAAACAACAAGATTGAAACCACGTTCTTTCATGTTGAGCATGCAATGACAGCAAACAACAAGATCATAATGATTGAAGCTATGTACTTCTTGAATAATTGTGAAAGTATGAGGATTGCAAAAGCCACGAAGCAACATATTTCTAGAAAAAAAAAATTATTTTTTTATGTCTATGTATATTGGTCCGGTTCGATTAATTTGGTTATGGCACATACCAAAAACAAAACAGAACCACTATTTTCGGTTATGACTTAACTCAACCACCGATTGGTTGTTCGATTCAGCCTAATGAGTTTAGTTAAATTGGTCAATTTGGTCATGGTTCGATTAATTCAATTATATAACAACACCTAGTTAGATATATGGAATAGGGGAAAGTTCTATGCAGAACACTAAATATTGTGAGAACACACAGAACACAATAAACCACCCACTTTTTCAATACTAAAAAACTAAAAAGTAAATGAAAATGTTACAGATGTAAGATTTATTGTTTCTTACACTATAATTCAAAATAAAATATGAAAAATTTTCACTTTTTGTATAACCTATACACATGTAGGTTACGTGTATGTTAAATTACCAACATCTATGTAGGTTATGTGTAGGTAAAAATATATGGTTTTTTATGTATATATAACACACATATGAATATAAGAAACATAAAACTTAAAAAATTTGAACGTTAAATCCTAAAATTTAGTGTTTTGGAGTGGTTTTTTTATTTTCGCAATAGTTAGTGTTCTGTAATGATATATACAAAAATCAAAATCAAAATCAAATAAACAACTCTAAATGTTGTTAAAAAAACAACTCTAAACAATAAACTAGCACTAGTTATATTTTAATACACAAATGCAACATTAAAGCTTGTTATATTATTGGTGGTCCTTTGGATGCTTCCATCACCTCCTCACTTACATCTCTCTATTAGGCCTTCCTAGTGAGGCTGCATATCACATCGGAGAGGGGTATAGCGACCCATAACACCCGTTGACATCATTATGGCCGGCACTATAGGGTTTGATTCTTGATTCCACGTGAAAATTATCACGCCGTGGCATAACCTCCCCCACTCACACACATATATTTACATCCATATATATGTATAATTGAAGGGGTTATATAACCCCTTTACCACTACACCCTCTTTTAATATAAAGCCTCATAAACCCTCTCTTACGTTTTTTTGCCACTTATCGCATAACGCCCACTAAAGGACTTTATGACATGGTCTTAGGCTAAAGGGTGTGGGTGTCATGGTTGGGACATGATTCGCCATGTAGGAACATGAATGAAATGCTACACCACCCCCTTGCATGATCCACTATGGTTTGCATGGATTAAACCATGGTAACCATGGTCCTCCTTTTTCATTTTTCAAGAAATCATTTCCTTTTTCTTTAGAAAAAGAAAAATTAAAATAAATAAGGGGATAATTGTTTGTGTCATGACCATACCCTTAGACTAAAGGGTATGGAGAGGATGGGCTTGCAGGGGATGAGCCGCCACGTAGGCGCCACGTAGGCGGCTCGTGGGGGATGGACCTCCTTCACATTTGAGAGGGATGGAGGATGGGGCTACCCCACCTCATTATTTTATAATTTTCTAAGTGTTTAAATTGAAAATGGATGAGATAAATGGTATTTAAATTGAAAAAGGATGAGAGAGAGGGTATTTAAATTGAAAAAGGAAATATAATATTTGAAGTGGGGCCCCGTCTCATTCGGCTGTGGGGAGCCGTTTGGGCCGAGCCGAGCCTCAGGGGGGCGGTGTGGGGGACCGGCTCCGGTCCTAGCCGGGCCTAGCCGACCCCCATACCCTTTAGTCTTAGAGTATAGGCTTTGGATGATGAATTAGAGATGGATAACATGACACTGACGTAGATGATCATGACGGTCATGACCAGTCCTTTTATCGTTTGTGGCTATCACGGTCACAAATATCTATTCTTTGCATTAAATTCAATTATCACAAATTGACAAACATATCACAAATATCTATTCTTTGCATTAAATTCAATTATCACAAATAGACAAACATAGAAATCGTTATGGACCAAGATTTGTTTCCATCATTTAACACGTTTCTTTTGTTATGAAGATATTTTTTAAATTAACAATATTCCTAACATGAGCTGTAATTTACAAACTATTAAAATTTATCATATGATAATACTTGTACCATTATACCATGATCTAAAATAACTTTGATGATAGATTAACATAAAAGAGTAAATTACGTTTTTGACCCCTGTGATTATATTACTTTTACTATATTAGCCCAAAATAAGAATTTTTAAAATATATGCCCTTATGGTCTCTATAACTAACCATTTTGGCCCCTAAGTCTAGAGATCATGGGGGCCAAAATGGTTAGTTATAGAGACCATGGGGCAGATATGTTAAAAATTCTTATTTTGGGCTAATATAGTAAAAGTGATATAACCACAGGGGTCAAAAACGTAATTTACTCAACATAAAATTATCATCATAAAAACCCCCATATGCACTCCTATTTTTCACGTAAAAGTTCATCCGACTATATTTTGGTATATTAAGGTGCTGTTTGTTTTTTCAGATGTAAAATGTCTGTAGTTTGCGAACCACATCTGCAGGCATCTGCAAGAGAAGATATGGCCCAAATGTCTGCAGTCTGCAAGGAGAAGAGAGTTTGTTTGTTTTTTTCTTCAAAAACAACTTCAACCACACATTACACACAAGCTCTCTCTCTCTCTAGAAACTCTCTCTCTCTCTACAACCACCACCACCACCGCACCACCTCTGCCACCACCACCGCACCACCTCCGCCATCACACCACCGCCTCTCTCTCTCTCTCTCTCTACGGTCTCTCTCCCTCACAAAACACTCTCTCTACAACCACCAACACCACCGCACCACCTCCGCCACCACCACCGCAGGTCTCTCTCTCTCACACAGGTCTCTCTCTCTCTCACAGATCTCTCTCTCTCACGGGTCTCTCTCTCTCTCACAGATCTCTCTCTCTCTCTCTCACCGATCTCTCTCTCTCACAGCTCTCTCTCTCACACAGATCTCTCTCTCTCTCTCTATGGTCTCCCTAAATTGATGGGTTTGGTGGTGGTGGGTTTTGACGATGGTGGTGGTGGAGGTGGTGGCGGAGGTGGTGCGGTGGTGGTGGTGGCAGGAAGAAGAAGAAGAAGGGTGGGTGGTGTGTGAAGATGGTGTGTGAAGATCTTGAAGCTATAATTCATAGCTTTTTTTTTAAGCTATTAAAAGCTATTTTAAGATCTATTTTTTTTTAAACAAACAGTCTTCAAGGGCTTATGTCTGCCCGCCCGCAGACATAAGCTCTTTACAGACAATATAAGCAAAAACAAACAGCACCTAAATACACCAAAATTGCTTAAATGCTATATGAAATTAAAAAAAAAAAAGTTACAGTTTATCTTTTTTTACACCGAATGTTTAGCTGGTTTACTTATCCTTAAAAACGTAAAAAATTAGTTTTAAGTGTGTAAAAATCACTGGTATACATACATATATACACTAGGTTAGTTCAGTGGCGGATCCAGTAATTTTTTCCACCGGGTTCACTTTTCTAGATGCTCCAATTTCATATGACCGAACATAATAAATTTCGGGTCAGTTCGACAGTTCGGATCTGGTAAGGCCCATCACATAATAAAAGTACGATACAATAATAAAAAGAACATCGTCATTAGAAATTTAAAAACACGTAATATAAAATACGGTGGTCTTTACAGATAAAAAAACTACCTAAAGTTGATCCCTACGAGTTTTCATATTTTGAAAACGTTGCATTACTCTCTACGATCCCTACGAGTTTTCATCTTTTGATTACTCTCTACTAATATGGGTTCCATTAAATTAAAGGTTAATTTACACATATCCCCTTCCTAAGATCATTAATTACATATTTACCCAATCCTTAAAATCAATTACATATTTTTATCGACCAATCCTTAATGAACTTATAACTAATACATAATTAATATTTATCATTTTTATTAATAGCTAACTGATTAAGTATTTGATTTAACACCCAATCTCCCATCTTTAATCGACCTAAAATAAGTTTTAATTTAACACCCAATCTCCCATCTTTTTATCGACCTAAAATAAGTTTTGATTTAACACCCAATCTCCCATCTTTTTATCGACCTACAATAACCTTGAAGTTAAACACAAATATTACACTAACAGACGATTAGCATACCAATCTACTGATCTAAACTGAGCAACTAATTTGCACCCCCTTGTAAACATTCATCTCATCACTCAAAATTCAAAAAATCAATTTTGATCACATGCTTGTAGCCAATCTTTTCCTCTGTTTCTTTGGAAGTGCAAATTAGTTCTCTAAGCCATTCGTTCTATTTAAATGCATACAAGTAATCACTTTCTATTAACTTTTCCAATCGTTCACTTTCATCAGATTCATTAGTTTCACACTTCACAGTATCATTAGGATCAAATATTTATATTACAAAAAGGGTAATTGGGTAATTTCACAAGAAAAGGAGGGAAATATGTAATTAATTTTAAGATTTGGGTAAATATGTAATAAAGACTTTTAGTAAGTAAAAAATCGGAAAAAAACGCAAGAAAATGGCTTATGCAAGATTCGAACCCGAGGTGTCAAGGTAAAGAGGCGCGCATTTAACCAGTGGAACACTATAACATTTGTGTTATGAATTCCTCTAATATTTTACTTATGGGTTCCTTTTCAGTTTGTCTTATACATTTACGCTAAAAATTGAAAATCGAATGGGTTCCTCGGAACCCGATGTTCAAACATAAGTCCGCCCCTGGGTTAGTTACCCGTGTGATACACGGGCTGAACTAATATATTATATGAAAATAGATGTTTTGAATAAATCAACATGAATCATTGATTAAATAATATAAAATTGTAATTAGAATTGATCTTACAAAAGTAGAACTGTAATAGTACTTTATAACTCTCTAAATACATCTTTGTAATATTTGAGTCAAACAATGTAAATTATATATAAAAAAAACCTCTATAAATAATAAAAAGTAAACTGCAATTTTACCCCCGGGGTTTAGGGTGATTGACACCCTTACCCCTTAACGAAATAATTGCAATTTTACCCCCCCCCCCCCCTAACGTTTGCTGTTATGTTGCAACCTTACCCCCCGGCTTCAAATTTGTTGACTGATCTATTGACTATAACTTTAAATGACTATAATGCCCTTTCATATTACCCCCTGTGTTTTGTTCACTCTGTGATATTACCCCCTGCCACCACTGCCACCGCCATTCACCACCACAACCACCACTGCCACCTCCAGCCACCATAAAACTGGTTTCGACTCCAAAGTCTTCGAAATATACAAAAGTTTGGATATCACTTCTGAGGTCTCGAGTTGTCTACAAGTCCAAAGGTCTCGACTCATCAAGGTTTCGACTTGTAAGTTTTTGAGTCGCAACCTCCACAGTTGCAACCACAGTTCCAAGTCCGACGTATTCGAGTCGCAACCTCCACAGTCCAACGCACCTTCACGGTTTCGATTTGTGGTTTCGAGTCACTGTTTTCACGTGAAGTTCATTACTGCCGTAACCTCCACGTCGAAACACAACCATCTTCTTCTTCTTGTCCGATAACCGTCGCCAGAAACCTGCAACTCCGGTCATCTTCTCCAACGACTATCTTCATCACAGATAACACCACCACTACTTCCGTCACCGACCGCCGTCCTCCCATCATCTTTTCCGTTTACCGATCACCTTCACCTCTGTTTTTCTTCCACCGCACCACCCACCATCTGAAAACCAACCCCAGTTCATCTCCGACAACGGCCTTCATTGATCAGAGTTTCGAGTTTACCTCCTCTCCATCGATAATCTTTATCGGACTATTGTTGGTTATTGACGTACGGGTGTCGATAAAATCAGAAAAGAAACATTAATTTTTTTTGTGACACTAGATTTGGTTGGGAAAGAGGTGTTGTCGGGTAAATAGTTTAATATTGCTGATTAGACTTTTGTTTAAGGTTTTGAATGGCGCGGTGGTGGTTGCGATGGTTGGGGTGGTGATAGAGAACAGATAGGCAAAGATGGGGATAGAGAGGGGATGAGAAAGAGTATATATGAAAGGGATATTAAGTTGTGGTGGTGGCTGGAGGTGGCAGTGGTGGTTGTGGTGGTGAATGGCGGTGGCAGTGGT
The DNA here is from genome assembly GCA_030545235.1 of Helianthus tuberosus. Lineage (NCBI taxonomy): Eukaryota > Viridiplantae > Streptophyta > Magnoliopsida > Asterales > Asteraceae > Helianthus > Helianthus tuberosus. The sequence continues at coordinate 7,446 of JARYGA010040595.1, forward strand.
GGTAGGGGGTAATATCACAGAGAGAACAAAACACAGGGGGTAATATGAAAGGGCATTATAGTCATTTCAATTTATAGTCAACAGATCACTCAACAAATTTGAAGCCAGGGGGTAAGGTTGCGACATAACAGCAAACGTTGGGGGGTAAAATTGCAATTATTTCGTTAGGGGGTAAGGGTGCCAATCACCCTAAACCCCAGGGGGTTAAAATTGCAGTTTACTCAATAATAAAAATATAAATGAATAAGTGAACGAAATGTTACACAATGCCAAGGTATTATACAAAAAGAATGTCTGCAAAATAGATAATCATTATACAAAAAAAAAAAAAACAAATAGGGTGATTCATTTGTTTATCTATAAATGTTTTTCATATATGAAATGAATGTTACAATAAACCCTATTCCTAAATTACACCAAATAAATCCTAATCTATTACATGCCAGGATTTGAATCACTTCTCCAAAAAGTAGAGCGTCTTTACCACCAAGCCAAAGCTGGAATGGCGGATGAAATTACATTCTATCAGGCCTTCGAATAGTTTATGAGGATGATGTTTTATATAAATATTAATCAACATGTCCTTCAAATGCAAGTATGCAACATTTATAGCAAGTGGTGGTGGTTCCTTCTTCCAAACCTCCCAACTTCCCAGATTGCTTCCATAACCTTAAATAAACAAAAATGAATTCAAGTTATTAGTGAAGTATCAAATGCATATATTTTGAAGCAACACATGCAGTTAGAGATGTAAAAAAGGAAAACAAAATACCAAAAAAACAGCTATTGCTTTCCTATTTGAAAACTGTAACAACCCTCATAAAAATATTCTCGACAACAAACCGTAATCAAAACCAGAAGTGCACGCGATAAAACTTGTATATTCAAGCTGGAAAATTTAGCGATTAAGGAATCTTGCCATTCGACGGACCAAATCGCATAAAAATAGTTTTATTAGATTCGCAATTAAAAACGAATCATGTAAGATCAAGACCCAAACATACGCGATAAGTATCGGCATGAAAATCGAGGAAATGCACGATTGGGCGAGAAGGGCGGCCAAGGACACGCGTCACGACACTTCGACACGTATCAGGCCTACGTGGGACACGTGGCGACCAAAGCCAGGTCGACCATCGTCGCGCTACGCGTCGGGACCACATGGGTCTGGCGCGACACGCGAGGGGACCCAAAATTCAGGTATATAAGGGCAGCAGTGGGACTTGAATTCCTGCACCAGTTCGATCGAATTTTGACAAACTTACTCTCTCGTATATCCGTTTCTTTTCACAACACCCCTAAACCCTAAAACTCTGCTCGTTATCAGGGTAATAACTCTAATTACGGACACGGTACTATATCCGATTGATTGAAACTGATCCATCGGATGTTTAAGTGCTGCCAGTATACGCTATACTTTGTCATTCGTTGTAAGTTTTGATCTCGTGATTATCGTTAAAGTTGAATTGGGTTAATACGCTAATACGAGTTCCATTGTATCTAGCATTAGAACTCATAATCAGGAAGCTGTTTAAACTAGTATATCAAACTTAGCTATTAAGATAACTTAACGTTTAATAAAACTTAATAGCTAAGGAAAATTAACAGGAAAGGAAACTTAGCAGTTAAGTAAGCTAAGTAAAGTTAATTATTCAGCTAGTTATGTTTTTTAATTAATCAGCTAAGTAAATTACTTGATTAAACCGTTAAGATTAATTAACTAGTTAAGTAAGATTAATTAAGTTAAGTAAGCTTAATTAATTGGTTAAGCAAGATTAATTAATCAAGATTAATTAAGCTAAGTAAAATTAATTAAATAAATTAAACACCCAGAGAGATATACATGAAAATAAATATATATGAGATAGATAATATCAAAGGAAGGTGCTAGGAAGGTGTACGAGGATATATAAGTAGGTAGGAAGCTTCCTAGAAAATGTATAGGTAACTTCCTAGAAAAGCTATACGAAACTTCCTAGAAATTTCATGTTTCCTACCTATAAATAGGAAGCTTATGATTCATTTTCTTTGCTCATTCCTTCTATTCTTCTCTCTATACGTTGGTGTTCTAACCAATAATCACCGATGTGATATTCTGTCCGATCGATTCAGGAACCAACTAAGGAATGCCAAAGTGCTGTACTTTGTGAATTTCGTTAAACGAATGCCAAAGTGATGTCTAAACAAGACTATACTTTGTGAATTTCGTTAAGGTTCTGATCTCGTGACCATCGTTAGGTTTGATGTGGTTTTACACTAATACGTATTCCACTCTGTTAAACTAAATGTTTAACTACCCGAAACTCTACACCATACTCTTACAATCAAAATAGATGCTTAATCATCAGAAGATTCAGAGCCATAAAGTAGATGCTTAGAATCAAGATGCTTGTTTAATCAAGACTATATGCTAACAAGATGAGTCATTCTCTTTTTATCAAATTGCTTTACAAAACCCTAAATGTTTTCCAGTTATATTATTACAGTGATTAAGTCTTTGCTAATCTTTAATTACTGGAAGTATGTGGGGGTTTTGTGCACATTACTACTAACGATTTATCACTTTAGGTGGGCGAGCCTAATTAGTGATATGTCCACAGTCATAGATTCGGTCGAGTGACAGCTGAACCAGATAATTATATGATAGGGGCAAATATAAAAACCCTTAATGCTGTAAATTATAACAAAGTTATAATTGCAGTGATTAAGTCTTTGCCAATCTTGAAAGAGCAAATATAAAAACCCTTAATGCTGTAAATTATAACAAATGTGTTTTTGTACCAAAATGAATGAACTCACCAGTATTTCCTGCTGACAAATCTTTTTAAAACGCGCTTCAGGTGATTACGGTAGATCGGAATAAGAGATGTGATACGGCACCGAAAGACTTAAAGAAGTGGCTTATGTTATCAAATAAATTAAATTAAATTAAATGTTGTTTCATATATTCGGGTTTATCCCATATTAAAGCTACATTTGTAAAACATGGGTTTCTTTCCATCTATTTAATAAATAAAATCCGGTGTTTTCTAAACTCTGATATTTTTCCTAACTCACGGTCCTGATGAATATTTCCGCTGCAATGTTTTTAAAATAACCACCGGTACCACTTGACTGTTCGCTGCTCCCGTCCAATAATCACCGATGTGATATTCTGTCCGATCGATTCAGGAACCAACTAACGAATGCCAAAGTGCTGTACTTTGTGAATTTCGTTAAACGAATGCCAAAGTGCTGTCTAAACAAGACTATACGTTGTGAATTTCGTTAAGGTTCTGATCTCGTGACCATCGTTAGGTTTGATGTGGTTTTACACTAATACGTATTCCACTCTGTTAAACTAAATGTTTAACTACCCGAAACTCTACACCATACTCTTACAATCAAAATAGATGCTTAATCATCAGAAGATTCAGAGCCATAAAGTAGATGCTTATAATCGAGATGCTTGTTTAATCAAGACTATATGCTAACAAGGTGAGTCAATCTCTTTTTATCAAATTGCTTTACAAAACCCTAAATGTTTTCCAGTTATATTTTTGCAGTGATTAAGTCTTTGCTAATCTTTAATTACTGGCAGTATGTGGGGGTTTTGTGCACATTACTACTAACGATTTATCACTTTAGGTGGGCGAGCCTAATCAGTGATATGTCCACAGTCAAAGATTAGGTCGAGTGACAGCTGAACCAGATAAGTATATGATGGGGGCAAAAATAAAAACCCTTAATGCTGTAAATTATAACAAAGTTATAATTGCAGTGATTAAGTCTTTGCCAATCTTGAAAGAGCAAATATAAAAACCCTTAATGCTGTAAATTATAACAAATGTGTTTTTGTACCAAATGAATGAACTCACCAGTATTTCCTACTGACAAATCTTTTTAAAACGAGTTTCAGGTGATTACGTGTCACAACCCCCGATCCCTAATTCCCGGGAACGGGGGGCCGCGAGCCAGTTTCGGTGGTATCGCGTATTGTCTAATTTGGCAGCGGAATTTTCATCAGGACCGTAGTTAGGAAATATTTGATCAGAGTAAGATACCACATTTTCATAATATTTAAACACATGGGATAAAACCCAAGTTTGCATTATACACATTTTCATAGGAATAAATCCTATTTTATTTAATAAAAACTTTTTTTTTCATATAGGTAACTTTATTGCCACTTTTCCAAGCCTTCAGTGCTCTCTAGCTGGCTTTTATTGGCTTCACACTAAGTTACCTGAAACACGTGATTAAAACATTTTATCAGCAGGAAATACTGGTGAGTGAATCCCAGTTTAATCAAGAAATATTTTATCAATTAACACAGTATTGAGAGCGATCACATTGTTTATTTCTACACAATTACTCTTTTAGTACTGTCAATCCTGACTTGTGGGTCATATTACACATTGGCTAACTCATTGTCCAATGGTAACATGTTGTCGTCCCGACTTACTACTCACAGTGTAGTAAATTTTGTATACAAAACCCCAACATACCGACAGTAATTGAAGAACTACAAAGACTCAATCACTGCTAAATTGCATTGTAAAATTGTTAAGGTTTTGTAAAAACTGTTAACAAAATGGAGATTACTCACATTGCTGTCTTAGATTTTCCGTAAGAGTTTCCTGGTGACAAGCTATAATTTACACATAAGCACACGTGTTAGTATAATAACCCATTTTAACATACCCTCCCCGAGACGGCATTCCAACGACTACGTCGGGCAGAACCACGACAGCCGTTACGGAACCCTAGATCAATCGGGCAGTGTATCTAATACGTATCCAGGGGTTATAATACTTACAACGGAGCAGAACTTCGTTATCTAGGGGGTATTATACCCGTGTATAATGCCTATACTTCAGATTTGAGAGAAAGAAAATATTTGTGAACGAATTCAACTGAAGATTCGAGGCCCTCTATATATAGTGCCGATTTCTGGTCCTCTCGCGGCCCGCGTAAAGGTCAACCAAGGTCTACGCGGCCCGCGTCAACGCTGGTCAACAGCGTAGCTTGTCCTGGTCATGGCATAGGGTTGCCGTGTGTTGGGCCACGTGGCAGCCCAAGGTTTTGCCACCTTTTACCTTGTCGCGGCCCGCGTAAGGGTTAAGGGGTACCTTACGCGGCCCGCCTAAACCTCAAAATCAGATTTTTATTTATTTTTAATAATATTTAAGGCATTCGGGGTCCGTTTATCCCCTACGGGGTATATTTTAGAAAGTGTAAGGCTGTCAGGGGTGTTCTAGGAGGGTTGTTATATTTTGGGTACAACTCCTGGATTATTTAATAAAATATATAGTGTACTCACATTAAGTATAGTAACCCAATTCCACTTTATCCCTACGTCACGAGACAGAACCCCAACGAATTTAGGCAGAGCCTTGACATACGTTACGGGGCCCTACGTCAGTCGGACAGGGTATCAGTGATCAGGGGTTAAAATACTTAAAATGGGGCAGGGCTTTGTAGGATTTAAGAGTGAATTACTAAAGAAAATTGGGTACATATAAAGTGACAGTGAGAAAGTGAGGTGAAGACATGAAGTTTGAGTAAAATGAAAGATGAACTTCATCATCTTATTTATACTTGAAATTCTAAGCTTGGTCTTTACGTTTCATTAGCCACGTATCCATTTGTATTGAATTTCATGCATTAATTTTCAAAGATGCCTACGTAGGATACATATGTTAGTTAGTTTTGTTTTGTATTATTATTTTATATATTATATTTAATTTAACTGCTTCACTCATTTTGCGCTTATAACTTCTAAAATATGATGTTTTACAAAACAATGAATATGTCATTAGAACGAGAATAATCTTATCTACATTTTGAACCAAGTTTCATTAAAAACGGAGTAGGTTCAAATATAATGTATTTTTATAATTTAATTACTAAATGGTTCCTACGCTTGCCCAAAATACCTCATATTTCCATCGGTCAACTTACCCATGATGCATCATTTTAATAACATAAGTTTTTATATATTCTATATATAAATAAAAATTTTGGGAATGTTACATCCTCCCCACCTTGTTTTAAATCTCGTCCTCGAGATTTACTAAAACATGGAGGAATACTTTTTTTAGTTACAGGTTTCCTAATGCGTCAATAATTGCAAGGGGAATTCTTATACGTTCGATGACGTCCCAACTTATAGAGTTCCTGTTGTTTATCTTGTCGCACGAACTACGAGACGGATGATCAAACGAAATAATGTTTGATATCGAAATTATAGACGTATACGGGAGATTCCTAATAAATAAGTCTAAAATTATCATTGACACACTTGTTCGTGATTTATTCCTAATTGTCAATCAATATGGTTTTTGGATTTCCTCATAGACATACATACCTATATAATATTTCATATACTGTAATATGCACACCATCCATAATGTCAATGTATTTAACAGATTCGTAAGTTAGACATCAGGTCATGGTACTATTTAGGGAATTCCATTATCATAACATAAACCACATCTCACCCGGTCTCGCCGGAGAGGTACCCCCATCTTACCCGGACAAGCTGGAATGTCTACTACACCATACCCAGTCTTGTCGGAGAGGTAATTGTCATTGTATTTCCCTTAAATAGAATTTTCTCAAATAATGATTTCAGAAGTACATCATTTATTATGGCTTGTATCAAGGAATAAGGAAATTAGTATTCTCATGATGGATCATATTCTAGAACCGAGTAGTACTAATAAACAAGAAATAACAGTGGCCAAGTGTTATTGCTTATTTATCATACTGGCACTTTTCTAGTCATTATCATCACGGTATACCAATAACCATCACACTTTATCTATGCAAGTAATTAGCTTATCTCGAAGCTTATACTAAGGCATTTTCTTAAGTTCAAGTCTAAATACTATTCTAAGTGTTACCAGTAATTATCAATATTCTAATCTTTAAGCATAGATATTATTATGGTTGTGGTTTTTCTTTTGCTTGGAAAATGGAGTTTTGACAAAAATATAATTGTCTCCATTGACACTATAGTTAGGTTAAACGTGAAGAGTATGCTTACAGCTAACTTTATTAGATTCCGTCACAAGGATATTTTATTGAGACCATATGGCATTTTACAACATAGTAGATTTCATGGTTTATAATGACTTCATGTTTTCATATGAATTACCAATGATATGTTCTCTTATGTTTATCTTACAGAAGATATTATTAAGGATTAGGATCAAATACAAAGGATCCTTATTGTAAGAAGTGTAAGAAGGATTTATAGAGTGACAAGTGTCCAATAACCTAAAAAAACCCACTACACAAAAAAACCCACTAAAAAAAAAAAAAAAAAAAAAAAAAAAACTTAAACATCCACCACCACCAACCCCCCCCCCACCCCTACCCCCCACATCACCCCCTCGGCAAAAAAAAAAAAAATTTTTTTTTTTTTTTTTTTTGCCGAGGGGGTGATGTGGGGGGGTAGGGGGTGGGGGGGGGTTGGTGGTGGTGGATGTTTAAGTTTTTTTTTTTTTTTTTTTTTTTTTTTAGTGGGTTTTTTTTTTTTTTGCCGAGGGGGTGGGGGTGGGGGTTTAGGTTTTTGGGTGGTGGTGGGGGGTGGGTGTTTAGTTTTTTTTATATTTTTTTTTTAGGTTTTGAGGGGTGGGGGGGTTAGGTTTTTGGAAGGTGGGGGGGGGGGGGGGTGGGGGTTTAGGTTTTTGGGTGGTGGTGGGGGTGGGTGTTTAGTTTTTTTTATATTTTTTTTTTAGGTTTTTGGGGGGTGGGTGGGGGGGGGGGGTTAGGTTTTTTTAGGTTTTTGGGGGGTGGGGGGGGGGGTAGGTTTTTTTAGGTTTTTGGGGGGTGGAGGTTGGGGGGGGGGGGGTTAGGTTTTTTGAGGGTTTTTTTGGTGAGGTATAGTTTTTTTTTTTTTTGGGGGGGGGGGGGTGGGGGGGTTTAGGTTTTTGGGTGGGGGGGTGGGTGTTTAGGTTTTTGGTGGTGATGTAGTGGGTTTAGTTTTAGGTTAATGGACACTTGTCACTCTATAAATCCTTCTTACACTTCTTACAATTAGAAGTCTTTGTAGAATAACTTGACCCTATATTTGGTATACCGTCAAGAAATTCTATTGGGTATATGCATATATGTGCATAAAATTTCAAATCTCTAGTTAATATTAAAATTACGGAATATATACACACATATATAAAATAATAACTATACATCCGATGGTACCAATCTTCAAGCTTATTTCCATGACTTTACTTTATCCTTTTATAAAAGTAGTATATTGAAATAAATTTTTGTTAAATTTATTGAATATAATATTTTGGAATTTAAGGATGGATAAATAAAAGTTTAAAGAAATAAATTAATCAAATATAAACTTTCTGGACTGTATAGGAATAAATTTATTTTTAACTAGTGGGTTGAACCATATGGGTTTAAAATATCAAACTTGACTCTCAATTTATTGTATATTATATTATTTATTCAAAGAAGTACTTATGGTAAGTAAGTTTAACGTTTCTAAAATTGATTCTAAATATATTTGAGTAATATACATGTATTAGAATATGTATGTATATACCATACAATAGTAATTACAATATTAAAATTGTAATCTGATTTTTTTTTTATTTTTAGATAAAGTTATATAAAGGACAAATGTATTAAACACACATTCGATTCAACTATTTTGATGTGGGGCATTCATTTTAAATTCTAGTTTGAAAAAATGAATTTTTAGGAACATTTTAACGTGCCAGGTAAAACAAATAAATAGATACTAAATTATTGAATTAAGTAGGATAAGAAAAAATGTTTTCACCATTGCAATATCTTTACTTCTAAAATGTAATTATCCAATCTCTTTTATATGTATCGATTGTTCAAACCATCAAACCCATCTTTTCTCTCTTTTTTATTATACATCATAAAAATTTTATTACTTCTTTTTAAATATAATATTCTAAATGATAGAGAATGAAAGCCTGTTTATTTATATATGATTATCATGATATATATAATGACCCTTTTTGATCATACCTTCTCTTTATAGTTTTAAATGTATAAATTTTTACATGTATCCTAATATATATATAAATATATATATTTTTATATTATATACACGTATATATTATTTAAATGTATTATAGTGTATATATACATTTCAAATATAATAGAATTGTATTATTTAACTATTATACATTAGCCAGCTGCCTCGAATACTTTTCTTTATAATTTAGGATACACAATCCTATAACTAATATGACTGGTTAATCTTATAATCTTATATTAACTATTTCCATGCATAAGACCTATTCTGGACATACCTTAATATTAAAGATCTATGGAAATGCTTTCAATGTTTAGTTAGGCCTTTCTACGTAGTCCAACCAACCCAAATCTCTAAAAATTTTAAATGATTTTATTTAATCATGAATAACCATCATATTCATTTAACCAGCTATTTTATTACTAAGTATAGAAACCTTTACAAGTAATCCCAATATCAGTTATTTCATAAAACTGTGAAAGTATGAAGTTTTATGGCCAACTGGTTACAAACCAGAAGGGATAAAATGGAGTGGTAAATTGGTATATCTGGGTTTCAAAACTTGCTTTGGCTCGATCCACTAAAGCAATCTTTTAAATTTTATTAATTCTTAAAATCCTTTCGGTTAATTTAATAGCTTCGGTTTTATTTATTTAAATATAAATTATTTTGAAACAATATTATTAAAACGACAAAGTTTTAAAGTTTTATATCATATATTTCAATATGTATTTTAAACCAAAGTAAATGATTGGTTCCAAAAGAGAGTCATAAATATGACTGCTTTGTTAATAACCAACTTAGTTTGATGTATATTATGATATTATTTGAGTAGGTGGTATTAATTATCACAGACAAATTTCTAGTACAAATATTTGGGTACAATCATAAAAATAGATTGATTAAAAACGGCGAACATTGCGACTTATATATATATATATACATGTATATATATATATATATATAAATATGTATTTATTACAAACTACAACTGGAATTCAAAATATTCTAGTGATTATTCATCCGTAACTTATTTTAGTCTATCTAGGTTATAGGAGTATTAGGCTCAACATGCTTTTATGTAAGGTTTATTCTATCTCTTTCCTCTACTAGGTTGTTTATTTAATGGGCAAAGTTCCTTTAAAGTTTCTGGCTCATAGGTGGCATGGGCGCTGGTACTGGTTTGGCGGTTCAACTATTTAATATAAGTTAATATTTACTGCTGTAGTGGCTAACATATGGAGATTTACCCATTGTTCATCTAATTTATCTTGCCATGGTAGGTTATTGCTTGTTTCCTGAGTTTGTGTATTTATTTCCTTATTGATTATCACTCCCTTTGGTTGTGACTTCTTTATTTTTTCTCGACTTTTTCTAATAATCCAACTTCTCTTCTTAGTGGTAAATGGTTTCTTAGACTGTGCCTTACGAATAAATATTCCTTCCTCAGTATCTGCTGAGTATCCTGAGGGATTTGGTTGAAATGAGGTTCCCTTATCTTTTGGTGAACTATCTAATTGACGATAGATGTCCGAAATTCTTTTCTTACCCATACTGTAGACTAACAAATAGTCAAATAACATAAAGCACATAATTACATAAATTATTTCCTAACACAGAATTTAAAATTTAAGTGTCAGCAGAACACTTCTTTGGCTTAGACCAGTGGCATGGCTCTGATACCACCTTCTGTCACAACCCCCGATCCCTAATTCCCGGGAACAGGCGGCCGCGAGCCAGTTTCGGTGGTATCGCGTATTGTCTAATTTGGCAGCGGAATTTTCATCAGGACCGTAGTTAGGAAATATTTGATCAGAGTAAGATACCACATTTTCATAATATTTAAACACATGGGATAAAACCCAAGTTTGCAGTACACACATTTTCATAGGAATAAATCCTATTTTATTTAATAAAAACATCTATTTTATTTTAGGTAACTTTATTGCCACTTTTCCAAGCCTTCAGTGCTCTACAGCTGGCTTTTATTGGCTTCACACTAAGTTACCTGAAACACGTGATTAAAACATTTTATCAGCAGGAAATACTGGTGAGTGAATCTCAGTTTAATCAAGAAACATTTTATCAATTAACACAGTATTGAGAGCGATCACATTGTTTATTTCTACACAATTACTCATTTAGTACTGTCAATCCTGACTTGTGGGTCATATTACACATTGGCTAACTCATTGTCCAATGGTAACTTGTTGTCGTCCCGACTTACTACTCACAGTGTAGTAAATTTTGTATACAAAACCCCAACATACCGGCAGTAATTGAAGAACTACAAAGACTCAATCACTGCTAAATTGCATTGTAAAATTGTTAAGGTTTTGTAAAAACTGTTAACAAAAAGGAGATTACTCACATTGCTGTCTTAGATTTTCCGTAAGAGTTTCCTGGTGACAATTGATGTGTGTGAAGTGTTATATATATTAGGTGTATATTTTAAGCCCCTTTAACACTTATTTTTAGCCAAGTTTTAAATTTATAAAACACGATAATTACTAACACTAGACACACATATGGGCAAGTGCACCCATCGTGAGCGTAGTATAGTGTTGGTAAGATAACGAGGTCGTCCAAGGACACAAGAGCTTTTAGTACCGGTTTATCCTCAACGTCTAATCAAATCAAAAAGTTTAGAAAAATGTTTTAAACTAAGAAAAATAAAAACTAACTAAAAATGCTGAAAATAAAAATAAAAATAAAACAGATAGACAAGATGAGTCACTTGGTTCCGACTCGTATCTAGTGTAACATTTGATTATTTCCGTACTTTTGCACTTATTTAAGAGATTATCTTAGTTATTGTAGTAGTCCCCTCTTTTGAAGGTGACGTTACCCTCACCCCAGTAGTTTGAGTCAGCAAGGATACAATCCTAAAAGGGTGGATTATTGAAAGATAATTAATTAAGTTATTAATGCAAATTATGGTAGGCCCCTCTTTTGGAGGTGACGTTACCCTCGACTAAGTAGTCTGAGTCAGCAGGGATACAGTCCTAAATAGCCGGGTTATAGTATTAATAGTAGTTAACTTATGAGGGGATCAAAGAGTTTGGACCCCCGCCATCCAATACCGTTAAGTATTGAAGGAGGTCCTACTAAATTTGACCCAGATCCATTGCAGGACCTCTAAACGCTGAACAATGGCAAGACCTTTACTAAACCGTTCCCTTAACCCCCGACCAGGTAGCCAACATACCTCCATATAGACCGTGGAGATATGAATGGTGAAAATCTTTTATTTTATATAGACAGTAAAATAATTTCAAGACACCACGGACAAACGATAAGGAAAGATCACCTTCAACATAAGAAACTAGTTATTAAAGTCATTAATACAAAACCAAGTAAAAAGTGCGAAAAGATTAGAAATAAAAAGTATTACACTAGACACTTGTCTTCACCAAGTGATGTAAGAGACTTAGGCAAACATGGCCTTGATTGTCAAGAACTCTTACGATCAATCTTGGATCCCGAGACGACTCACACACTCTACGATGGACAATGGATGATGGTGGTGGATGATGGTGTTATGGTGGTGGTGGGTGGTGGGTGAAGTGTGAGAGAGGTGGTGTGCCAAGGGATGGTTTGAGCTTGAGCCAAGCACTCCTATTTATAGGCTGAACAGAAGCTCGGGCACGGCTCCGTGTCCACATCCTTCTCTGTCTTCATTTAATGCAGCTTTGTCTTATTAGTTGACCACGCCCCCGTGTCCGCTGAGCACGACCTCGTGTGCAGAAGAATCTTTGTACTATGAAAATTTGCCTGGATTGTGCGAATCTTATAGTTGACCACGGCCCCGTGTCCGCTGAGCACGGCCCCGTGGTGGGCAATAGAAGCTTCTACTACTTTGTCTTTTCTGCTGACACTTGGGCACGCCCCCGTGCTGGCTGAGCACGGGGCGTGTTCAGTCTTCTGTTATCTTGTTTTGCTTGTGAAGATGCTGTCGTGGGGTCGGGCATGTCACGTCTTGTTCCTTTTCTTGTATTTTATGTTAGATTTTGATGTCTTTTTGCTTCTTTTGTTAATTTGAGCTCATTTAATCCTGAAAATACAAAAGGAAGACAAAAGCACACTTTTTCCAACATTAGTACTAAAAAAGGGTTAGTTTTATGCCACAATTGATGTAATTTATATGTTGCATTTTGCACACATCAACAATCTATAATTTACACATAAGCACACGTGTTAGTATAATAACCCATTTTAACATTAGTAATACC
>JARYGA010040596.1:0-30902 GCA_030545235.1 Helianthus tuberosus
TGATGTGCGCAAAATACAACATATAAATTATATCAAATGTGGCATAAAACTAACCCTTTTTTAGTACTAATGTTGGAAAAAGTGTGTTTTTGTCTTCCTTTTGTATTTTCAGGGTTAAAAGAGCTTAAATGGACAAAAGAAGCAAAAATGCAGGCAAATCGAACAATAATACAAGAAAAGGAAAAAACGTGGCATGCCCGAGCCCCCAACAGCATCTTCCCAAGCAAAAAACAAGAGAACAGAAGGCTGAACACGCCCCGTGCTCAATGAGCACGGGGGCATGCCCAAGTGTCTGCAGAAAAGACAAAGTTGTAGAAGCTTCTATCACCCACCACGGGGGCGTGCCTAGTGGACACGGGGCCGTGGTCAACGCAAAGATTCGCAGAATCTAGGCAAATCTTGATAGTACATATACGCTTCTGCACACGGGGTCGTGCCCAGCGGACACGGGGGTGTGGTCAACTAATGCAGACAAACTGCATTCAATGAAGAAAGAGAAGATGGGTGGACACGGGGCCGTGCCCAATGGACACGGGGCCGTGTCTGGGCTTCTGTGCAGGCTATAAATAGGGGTGCTTGGCTCACTTGCAAACCATCCCTTGGCAAACCACCTATCTTACACTTCACCCACCCACCCACCACCACCATCACAACCCACATCCACCATCCATCATAGAGTGTGTGAGTAGTCTCGGGATCCAAGATTGATCGTAAGAGTTCTTGACAATCAAATGCCATGTTTGCCTAAGTCTCTTACATCACTTGGTGAAGACAAGTGTTTAGTGTAATACTTTTTATTTTTAATCTTTTCGCACTTTTTATTTGGTTGTGTATTAATAACTTTAATAACTAGTTTCTTATGTTGAAGGTGAATCTTCCTTATCATTTGTTCGTGGTGTCTTGGCATTATTTTACTGTCTATATAAAATAAAAGATTTTCACCATTCATATCTCCACGGTCTATATGGAGAAATGTTGGCTACCTGGTCGGGGTTTAAGGGAATGGTTTGGTAAGAGTCTTGCCTTGTTCAGTGTATAGATCCTGCAAGTACCCGGGTCAAGTTTAGTAGGACCTCCTTCAATACCCACTGGTATTGGATGGCGGGGGTTCGAACTCCTTGACCCCCTCATATGTAAACTACTATTAAAACTTTAACCCGGCTATTTAGGATTGTATCCCTGCTGACTCAAACTACTTAGCCGAGGGTAACGTCGCCTTCAAAAGAGGGGCCTACCACATTACGCATTTATAACTTAATTAATTATCTTTCAATAATCTGACCCTTTAGGATTGTATCCTTGCTGACTTAAACTACTGGGTTGAGGGTGACGTCACCTTCAAAAGAGGGGCCTACTACAATAACTAAGATAATCTCTTAAAAAGTGCAAAAGTGCAAAAGTGCGAAAATAATCAAAGGTTACATGAAATACGAGTCAGATCTAAGTGATTCATCTTGTCTATCTGTTTTATTTTTATTTTTCAGCATTTTTAGTTTTTGTTTTTTTTGTTTAAAACCTTTTCTAAATTTTTGATTTGATTAGACGTTGAGGATAAACCGGTATTAAAAGCTCTTGTGTCCTTGGACGACCTCGGTATCTTACCAACACTATACTACGCTTACGATGGGTGCAGTTGCCCATATGTGTGTTTAGTGTTAGTAAAATATCATGTTTTATAAATTTAAAACTTGACTAAAGTGTAAAAAGGGCTAAAAATATACATAAAAACCTATAACACACGACACGCATCAAAGGCTAATCCAGGAACAGTGACACACATACGCACTGATTCTGAAAGTCGTTTTGAAGTGTTCTTTGTCGCCATAGGTGCGGTGGTAAGTGAAACACTATATTAAATGTTACACTAAAATATAAATAAATAAATTTTACCATGAAATTTAACAATATCGTATTGCTTTCAGATTCGGAGCTTTCTTAGAAATTTAAGACCGCTTATTATCATATATGCGACCCACTTGAAGGGTGAATTTAAAGGAACAATGTTTTTGGCTGTTGGCATGGACGGAAACAATCAGATTTTGACTATTGGTTATGGCATTGGTAAATCTGAAGACGGTGAGTCGTGGACGTGGTTCCTTTCAAAACTGAAAGAATGCATCAGCGACCATCCAGATTTGGCAATCATTTCTGACCGGGCAGCTTCTATACAATTAGCCGTACGGGATGTGTTTCCAAGAAGCTTTCACGAGTTATGTTGTCGTCATTTGATGGTCAACCTTAGTTTACCGTAAAAAAAAAAGGAATACGAGAGTCTTTGGTGGAAGCCTTACAAATCTTACAGGATATCCGATTTTCAAGAATCATTCGACGCGCTATGTGCCGCTGTTCCAAGATTACGGAACATTCTTATAGAAATTGGGTTTGACAAATGGTCAAGAGCACATTGTCCAGCCAAAAGATATCATTACATGACATCTAACAGCGCCGAATCTATGAATGCTTTATCAAAACATGCCCGAAAAATTCCAATAACCCAACTTATAGAATTTTTTCGACAGTCTGTCCAAAAATGGTTCTATGATCGCCGGAACGAGGGAATTCAAGGCGAACACTTCCTTACAACGTGGGCTCAAAAAAAAAATTCAAGGCAAAGTTTATGGTTCTCGTTCGTGGATGGTTGCTGGAATTGGTCTGAACAGTTTTGACGTTGATGACGGTGGAAAGAGAGGTTTAGTTGACTTCTCTAATGGAACATGCAGTTGTCGGGTTTGGCAAGTATATGGGTTACCTTGCGGGCACGTTATTGCAGTATCTAGATTTTTAGGTGAACCCGATTGTGCTCGTTATGCGATGTCATGTTACACTAATGAAGTTTATAAATCCACGTATGAGGTGCAGATAAATCCACTCCCTCATAAATCAGAGTGGGAAGTACCCGATGGAGTGGTCAATCTGCAACCACCGCTTATTATGAAACGATAAGCTGGACGTCCTAAAGAAAACAAACGAATCGTATCGCTAGGAGAGGACCCCACTCCCATATACTGCGGTAAGTGCAAAACGTATGGGCATTCTCGTGCGAGCTGTTTACAATCGCCCAAAACAAAGACTTCTTCTCGCCGCGTCTCTAAGCCACAACCCACACCCGTCCAAGTTGAAGCCGGAGAATTTCAGGATTACGTAATTCAAAATACATACCCCTCGTACAATTTGGATGATGATTAAATAAGTTTTTGTATAAATTTAAGTCAAATGTATATCCTATTTAAGACATATTAACAGCCCCATATTCGTATTTAGAAAAAAAGTTTTTATTCCTTTTTTTAACAGTGAAGTTAACTATTCGAGTTATGTGTCCATTATCATTCTCTTTTTACTTGAAAAAAAATTGAAGATAATTTCACTCAATAAAGAATTAAC
This sequence comes from Helianthus tuberosus, assembly GCA_030545235.1. Lineage (NCBI taxonomy): Eukaryota > Viridiplantae > Streptophyta > Magnoliopsida > Asterales > Asteraceae > Helianthus > Helianthus tuberosus. The sequence goes on from JARYGA010040596.1 coordinate 3,382, forward strand.
AAAAATTTCAATTCAATTTATTAATTTCACAACATGGTATTAATAGAAGATAATTAAGCATGGTAATATAAACTACTCTAGGCATTATTTATTAAGTAAATTATTAATGGGGTGTGAAACGTGCAGAATAGAGTTGATCTGCCATAAATCTTCTATATCTCATACAGGCATCTTGCATGTTTCCTTACTGCCAGTTTGGAAGTACACTGTTTTGCACAAGATTTTGCAGTAGCATGCACAATATCACACCCGAATTCCGACCAACCCGTTGTTCGGATGTAGGCTAGACAACATCCCCGGTGTACTCCAACACATCAGCCTCGCTTAGTCCAGCGTTTTCCCAATACTGTATACGACCGAGGAACCATAAGAAGATACTCTCGAATTCTACTAGAGTTTGGTGTATCCTTCTGTGAACGCAGAATCGTTCCCCGCAATTAAGTGCATCACAATTATTGGTAAAATAAATGGCAATATTTAGTGAGTGCATATCTATCTTTAAGATTATCCAGACTTCTTTGTCTTGCGATACTGGTATGTAAACCTGAAAAGGAGATACGGTAAATATTTAGTGAGTGCGTATCTATGTTGGTCATTCTTACACTGTAAAACTTTTTTTTTACCGTATCCACTTTCCAAAAGGCAGGGTATAGTCCTACATCGCCAGTAGCGTATCCGTAAGCATCTTGATCCTGTTCCGCCAGAAGGTTTATAAAATTTGGGGGGAGAATGGTCCAACGAACAGTATCTGATGAAGATGTCCCTCGACGATTTCTGTTTCTCTATCTTGTATCAGCTTGTTACACCGTGCACGGACATGCTATAAAATTTTTAAAATCATCATATTTAGAAATTATAAATAATAAAAATAATAAATTATGTAAAATAATCAAATTACCGTTTCTTGCATAAAATCATTTCCACAATAGCCTAGTACTCCACCCCACCACTCTCTGTCTAACGGCGTTTGCCCCATATAAGTTGAATAGCAATATTGGCTATCACCGTCGTAGTATAACTCAAGAACATTTTGTGACCAATAAACAGATTGGTCATTCCGATTAAGCCAAACAGTGTTTTCTACACAATCTAGAATGCTTGATTGACGCCTTCCTTTTGACGACATTATTGTGGTATATTGTGGTATGAAGAAATTCCCACCAATGGTCCATATTTATAGACCAATAATAAGATCCACCTACCTCCTCCATTTTTTTAAATAAATCTGTATCTATTATTATTAATATTGTTTTTTTTAACACTTAATATATTTCCCTTTATATGTAAATCTGTATTCACTATCCCAACCCAACATTTCATTAAAAAATCAATTTCTTTAAATAAATCTGTATCCACTATCACAACCCAACCCAACCCAACCCAACATTTCATTAAAAAATCAAATTCTCTCTCTTCCACATACACAACCCAACTTTTCACTCACATTCACAACCCAATCTAAACAAATATTTTAATAAATAAATATGAGTTATAAATATTATTATTTATTATATAAAACATGTTAGAAATAGTAAAAATATAATTTTATATTGAAACATGTGGATAACAATTTATTATAACAAGAGAAGTTCATGATATTTTTAATCACTTAAGGTGATATAATTTTAATCACTTAAGGTTGCAACCCAAGGTTGCCAGACTGATCCGGTCGAGTCAATATTTAATATTTTTACATCTTAAAAATTAAAATGTTGTTTGTCTTATTCTCAAGTTGTAACCGGTTGTAAAAGAAGTTCATGATAGTGGATAACATACATGTGTAACTCGATAGGAGACATACATTTATGGTTGACTGAGTGTGAAATATATAAAAAAATGGAATATCACCTCCTTTTTTTACTAATCCGTGTATACATGTCCATATTAACAAAACAAAGGAATTCATTTCATAAATATGGAATAGGAAAAGACAAAAAAAGGAAATTGAAAAGATGGAATGGCAAATGACTTGTTTTAATAAATTTAAAGTTAGAATTAAAATTAGCATTTAATAATCTTCTACTTCTTGCCTATATATATAGCCCACACTTTTATTATCATTCATACCATCTCCTAAACCCATAAAAAGAACTTGACAAAACCTTTGAGAACACTAAACACAATGGAAAACGGTTCATGGAGCGAAATTGAAGACATTGCGGTTGCAATGTCGTACGTTGAAACACGACATGCATGCACGCATACGACTATGGATGACGGGTTCTGGAACAGCGTGTTCCACATGTTTGTCGCCATGTTCGTGAGAGGACCCGAGACATGAATGAGAACAACTTTCCGTGGGGTAGCTATCTTTAATGATTTACAAGCTTGTTGGGTGCCCATGGGGAACGAAGGTGCATAACCTTCTTTTTTCTTGCTTGTTGGGTACCATTCAGTCTGCTTCTCATCACTAGTGGGCAATATGGATTGAATCAGACGGTAATGCTCATTCTAACAATTGAATAATGAAAACTTTTATCAATCAATTTATTCTACTACAATATAACTGAGAATAAAATAAGAAAGTAGAACAATTACCTTTTGTGCCGATTCAAAAATGCGTTCAACGGTAGCAATTGTAACCCTTTTTCCAAGCCCCCAACCTAAAAATCTTGGAATTGCTTCGCGTTTAAAAAATGAACCCATCTCCTTAAATTCTGGAAACACTTCATAAATCCACATCTACACATATACATAAATTTATTTTAATTAAGGGGTTGCAATGTATTGCATCAGATTATATCAAACTTTGTACATTGAACGGCCACACGCAACCAGGCAACGAGAACCCGGCGTTACCCTGTTGGTGTCGATGACTCAAATCATATACATGCAAATACGTGCTCTGCCAAAGATAGCTACCCCACGGAAAGTTGTTCCATGCTTGTAAATCATCAACCAAATTCATAACCATTTTGTCAATGCTTTCAAACCGTTGGGTACCTTTAAAACCTAACTCTAGTAACATTAACAAACATAGACGAAGACAATCGTCTTCATTGTGTTGTGCCCAGTTTGAATCAAATGCATCTTCTACATGACGTAACCTTACATCGCGTATCCCCAGGAAAAATCTTGATCTGAACGAACTAGGTGATCCATTAGATATCGTATTTGTAAATGGTCCAAATCTAAACCCGGTGATAAGATAAAACTGAATGGGAGTAAAATGAAGAAAATCATTCCCGAACACGTAAGTTATTCCATCGCTAGGATTAGCAGTGGGAACCTGATGTCGTGCAACACAGAGCAAAAGTGGGCTTTCACAAATCACAGACTCAAGATCCAAATAGTGACAAAAGACCGTCTGCCTTAGCCTATGTTCTAAATTACCTGTCATTTTCTTCTTGATTTTATCTAGAACTGTCCAAGCTGCTCTAACTCTAATTCTAGGAGCCTTAGCCTACATCAGTGGGATAATGAATTGTAAACACTACAACAAAAACTAAAAAAACCAATAAAACTACCAAAAATAATTAAAATTAAAGAATTACCAGTTTAGTCGTAGCCGGAAGAGTGTTGTCCAGCATTGCAGCCGTGTCTTCTACCGTGAATTCAATGTTAAAGTTTGGGATTGGGTCATCCTCCCAATAATTCTGATTCATTGTGCGTGTTTCCGTTACAAAAACGGGTCGGATCGGGTCGGGTCGGGTCGGAGAGTAACTGAATCCTTAACAAAAATGAATCGGGTCGGATCATCGTAGTTAGTGAGGAAAGATGGGTCGGAGCTCCGTCAAAGGTGGTCCCTGTTACCCGCTTCGGAAGCGTCAAAGGAACAGTGAAACCACCACATGTGGTGGTCCCTGCAATGGGAGACGTCTAACCACCAGAAGCGCCTATGGACTCCTCGTAGAATGCTTAGCCGCATCGGATGCGTCTTCAAAAAGTTAAAAGGGTCACATTAATGAGAACATTAATTTAGGAGTCAAGGCCCATTATTCTAGGAGTCCGAGATGCATGGGAGGCGCCGGGAACATCCCATCTCAATTAAGTTGTTTTTTTTATTTTTTAATGTAATTTTTTTTATATAAGTAACTTATTTTTAGAAGTGCAAAAACACATAAAAAATATGTGGTTCCCTAAATTTAATAAAAAAATATGCCTGAACGGCGGGGAAAAGACTTAGCGGTTGAAGAATACTGCTCTCAACCGGCTAAAAAATCATCAAGTTGGATTCTTAATCGATGGAGGAAGCCGGTGAATGCAACAGAAAGCGGAACATCAGCCTACCCCCCAAAAATGGGAGAAGAAGACTGTCTACATAATAGACATAGCCTACACCAGCACAACCACGGTAGATGGGCGATACCAGACGATAAAACAGAAAATTGGTCGAAAGATGTGCTCGAATTCTACAACAGAGGCGACGCGCCGTTCTGTTATTCAGCTGTTTTTAATAGATCCGTACAGCTTGACAAAAACTTTTGGGAACTTTATTGGGATTTCGTTTCGGCGGCTATCTCAACGACACGGTAAATTATATCAACAATTTTACGTAAACTATAATTTGTTAAAATATGTTACTAACACTACAATTTTTACATCATATCGAAGCCTGGGTTGGAAGACTGATGAATTGGAGAAGTAGAAAGCTTCAAAAACACCCCTTGTTAAATCTACGTTGGACAATACTACCACCAAAGTTTTATGAGTGTTTATTGGAATCGATTCCGAAAAACGTGGCTACTTACTGTAACGGTAAATTAAGCCCGCTTCCTTCCTTTTTTGACATTGATTATGTTTTTTCCCGATCCCGCAAGAAAATAAGGAGTGGCTAATGCTACGTCTTGAGCTGGCAACCCAACAGCTGGTAATGTTCCCGGGTCAAGACATCTGCACAGGCGAAAAATACAGACAGGTTGCCATCCCTAGGCTGACAAAAATATGCGTATACTTAGGAGCAGTATTAGATAATATGCGCTATTGGAAAAAGACTGGAAAACCAGAAAAAACCATTTCATTCGAAATGAACGATGACTATGTCGTGTCAAACTATTCCTTCTCTGGAAACGAAGCTGTGTATCTATGTATGCTTATGGAGCATCTCGGTACAGATAAACCCATAAATCTCACCGGTGACATCAATAAAAAAATGAAATCATATAGAAGGTTCATGGCAGATAATTTGTATTTCTGGCGTTGTTTACCACGTCCTAACGTAGTTTAATATGGAATTTTTAATTTACTTTCATGATCGTTTTAATTTGTGTTCTTTATCTAATAATTCCTTTATAATTTAATTAATACTATATACGAAAAAATTCGGTACCGATACCGGTTCAGTACCAGTACCCACTAGCAAATGGTCATCCCTAAATAAGTTTGTCTAAATATAAATTTTGCTCACTTTTTTTAATAGTATAATTAACAATATATAAAATTTCTTTTTCATTTCTCTTTTATAACAAATTAATTTCACCTAAAATATGGATTTCTTTAATAACATATTAACATTTTACCATTAAAAATTTAGAAAATAGAGCCTTGTTTTTTTTTTTCATTCACATATTTATATTTATGTGTATTGATAACAAATTACTAAATTATATATAAAATTTGTTTTTAATTCACCTAAAATTTGGATTTCTTTGATAACATATTAACATACATTTTACCATTGAATATGTAGTAACACCCATTACAAAATTTAATTTAGACATAATATTTTATATAGTATACGACTTAAACGAATTATAAACATAACATAATATTTATTAACCAAGCCTAACGCTGGTCACTTTTCTTGGCCTCCCCACAATCCATGTACTTTGACTGACTACCACCAACTCGCAAACAGGAAAACTGGAGTTCTGCCATGGCGTAGTCGTAAGCAAAGCTTGCTTCTTAATCGGTGGTACCGTATCATAAGTATTCCGAGGCACCGGGTTGAATAACTTAGGATTTAAACGAGGTGAGCGTCGAGGTCTAATAATAGGTGGCAGTTCACGGTAGCCTGGTGGCGGTGCACGGTAGCCTAGTGGCGGTGCACCGTTGCCTGGTGGAGGGGTTAACCACGATTCGTTGGTTTTTGGTGGAGGGTTGCAACCAGCCGCTAGTCTATCACTCGATGTTCCAAATTCACCATCACCCATCTCTTCTCTTCTGATTATTTGTGTAGTGGTATACTAGTGACCAAATTTTAAATATATAGATGGAGATATGGATAGAAATGTCAAATTTATAACTAATACAAAAAAAGAAATAATGTACAACTTTTTATTTACCTTTATATACAACAATTAAAACTAAAAAAAAAAAACAAACCAAAATAACCCAAAAAAAATTTTGCGGAGTAAAAAAGATATTTTTTAAGCGATAACACAATGTGATTCACAAAGCTCGGTCCCCAATTCGTTTTTGTTTTTGAACAATTTGGCGGCATAGGAGGACCGGTAGAGGACGTGGACGGGGAAATGCGATAACACGAACTGACCCAACGTGCCCTTTGTAGACGAGTTCTTCGAATTTCTTCGTTAAACCACCTACCATAAATGGCAAGGCAGATCACTTCCGTCACTAGTGGCAGGTACCGTCACCCATAAACACTAAAACTTCTAAAGCTCAGGAAAACGTCATCTTCAACACAGTTAAACAACTTCATTTCTATTTGAATACTATCAAAAGGCGGATAGATTGACATTGGCATTATATAAAAATTGGTTGTTGCATATATTGGGGAAAAAGTTTCAACTGATTTTTGGTTTGGAGAGAACATGTTAAAAACCATATATTTTCGGTCATTATATATAGTAGATGGGGAAAATATATTTTCAATTAACAAAAAACCTTAATGAATATGTGAAATATAAAAAAATGAGAAAATCACGCATACCGATGCCTCAATGCGTCATACAACTCCTCCAAACGAGCCACAGCCAGCCAGCCAATTGCCTCGGGATGCAGCTGAGCCGGACGCATCCGCCTACTTTTTGGCCCGGATGCGCTGGCGGCTGAGGCATCAGCTTACTTTTGGCACGTGTCAATTCACCATTGGCGGACACATAAGATGTGGGATGCCCTGCTCCAAGGACGCGTGAAGTGGTTATTTTCGTAAGTCAACGGTTGTCTTGGTTATTTTCGTAATTTTCTCTATAATTGCATATTATATTGGTCATTCTTCCAAATCTGTGATTGAGTCACTTTTCATTGTCTTATCTCATGTATTTGTAAAAGCACAACTGATATTTTCTACGATTATCATGCTACTAAGTACTAATCCTCCATGGTATATATTGTGAAGGACTTGCACAACCGGCTCGTGGACATCTCACCAATTATATGAAAAGGTAATGATTTTTATTTCAGATCATTACTAAAGTTCCAAAACCGAGAAAGTTTTCAACTTGGTAGCTAGTCATATTGTCTTTATGGTGGATATATACATATGGGGTTGAAGAAACACTGAACTAATTATGAGGCTAATCAGTTTGGTTTATGTTTCTACCATGATGGTTAATCTTCTTTATGGTTTCCTGAGCTCCTTAATGACCGTGGTTATCTGCAAAACAAAACACCGTTACTCGTTAAGAGGGGAATGTGGGGGTTTCCCTCTTAACCAGGCTCCGGCGTGAGAATAAGCGACTGCTTTGGGGGGAGAATTAAGTATTAAGTGAGAGAGTAGAGGGAATGGAATGTTTAACCTGTGAAGTGAGGTCTCTATTTATAGCCGGAGTAGTGTAAGAGGGTGTGGGCTGATGGGCCTTGGGCCGGAAGGCGACAACATGGAGGATATGCTCCTTGTCTCACTGGTGTCGACCGTTAGTGGCTTCTAGGAGCTTTCTGGAGCTGGCGCAGTGTGATTGGAGCCACGTGTCACCGTTGTCGGCCTGACCGCCCTTCTGCCATCAGCAGGTAAGTGGAGATCGTGGGGCAGTTGTCTCTGCCTTATGGTTGGTGCCATGTAGGCGTCCTTGAGTACTTTTTGTCTCCTGCAAGTCAGATGATCGTGGAGCACGATTGAGCAGAGCCAGAGGGACGTTGATTGGCTCTTTTCTTCTGCCACTTGTACCTTGTGTACTATTTGGGGCAGCCTTGCGCTGCTTTCCTGCACGAGTCTTGATGGGCACGTTAACTAACTCGCGCGGGGTTTAGGTGACTGAGTATTCTTTTGGCATGCTAAGTGTTGTTATTGGAGCTTCTCATTGTTTAGGACTCGCGCAACGTAAAGTGGAGCATGGGTAACTCGCGCGAGGTTAAAGATAGGAAGCTTTTTGAATAAGGAGTATGGTCCCGCGCGCAACCCTTACGGAGGTTTGCGCGGCTTTTTGGGACCATACCCCTTCAAGTCCCCGCAGTCCAGTGCTGCACCATGCGCAAGGCAAGTGGTTGGAGCTCTGGACTTAAAAGTTGTGGAAAATGTTTCTTTGGCTTTGGTAGACGGGGCGCGTGTAACCTTTTATTGGTTACAACGGCGCGACTACCGGATTGGTTCCAGGTGGGTTATTGTCCTTCTGTGTAGGCGTGCAGGGTTATCAAGGAACTGTTAACATTGCACGGCCTTAGTTGCTTCTGCATGAAGTTTGTTGTAATTTATGGCGGGAAAAACTTCGAAATTTGAACTCTGACAGGTTGGTGAAGAAAGTCGTGGTTGGTGACGACTGAGTTGACCTCTGACGGTTGTCATCAACTTGTCCCTGACGAATCGTATTTCCGTCAGAGAGTGAGGCCCACGCGCGCGTGGTAACCGTCACTCCGGGAAACACGCCTTACGTGGCGTTTTCTGATTGGCCTCGCTCGCGGCGATTCCGGCACGGTTACCCATCGCATTAAATGCGATGGGTATATATATCCGAAGAGGCATGAGGGATGATCACTTTCTCTTCTACTCTTCTCCTTATTTCCTCTCGAATTCCTTTGAATCTTCAAAGTTTGAAGAACACGGTTGCAGCAGATCTTCAAGTTCTTGAAGAACATCGTAGCAGATCATCAAGTTCTTGAATAACATCGTAGCAGATCATTAAGCCTGTTTCCAGAATATTCAAGACCTTTGTTTATCTATCAATGGCTGAAGAACAACGTGAAGATAATCCCGGAGAAGAAGGCCCTGTTCCCGTTCTCCGGTGGGATTTGGGTCTTTTCGAGCAGATCGTTCGTGGGTTCCGGTTTCCATCGGAGTGGGATGCCAGGTACCCCGGCCAGAACCAGACGGCCGCTGATGCACCACCGGGGTACATCACTTTGTTCGAAGACTTCTTTCATCAGGGAAACTTCCGGTTGCCGGCGACGAACTTCATGGCTCATATTCTTCAGTATTATGGGTTCCATATATCTCAAATGAGCCCACCCGGAATGGTTCGGGTTCGACATTTCGAGTTCCTGTGCTGGGCTCATGGCATCGAGCCAACTGTTGATAAATTCCGGGCCTTTTATCTGCTTCAGCGAAATATGGGTTTCTACTCTTTTGCCAGTCGTGGCACCGCCAAGAAGATATTGCTGAACCCTCCCAAGAGTTTCCATGACTGGAAACCAAAATTCTTTTACATACGCGAGGAGGTTATTCCCATCGCCATGACGTTTCGCGCCTGGAATGAAGCGATTGTGAAAGAAGACTTGGCGATTCCCAAGACCGAGGCTTGGTATCGGGAGCTTACTGCTACCCCCAACCGAGTGTTTGGGGAAAATGTCCTTGTTGCGGCGCATATGAGTGATCAATGGCCGCCTGAGAGCCAAGACGTCCCTGTCTTAAAGTTCCAGGATAAAGGTTAGTTAATTCGTTTGTTTTGTTGATATCCGTTTCACAACTGTTTATTTATACAATTTGTCTTGTAGAGGCGCGCCTGTATCAAGCTGCGTTCTCTACCTTTGGTGGGTCTATGAGCGTGCGCCCGCTCCGGGCTGGGGAGGAGTATTGGTATGAACAAATCAAGGGTAATTTCATGTACCCGGTTGCTGACGCATTTGCCGCGCCGCCTACCGCGACTGAAGGTGCGCTAATACCTAACCCTCGTCCCTTGCGCTCTGTTACTTCTGCTGGGAAAGAGGTTGTCTATCTTTCCAGCGAAGAGTCTGTGGGGTCTTCAACCGGGGAGTTAAGTTCCTGGTCTACCATCTTTGCAGGTGTGCTGCGCGATTTGGGCATTGACCCTGAAGAGAAGAAAAAACCACCCAAGAGGAAGAAGGTGATCAACCTTGAGCCTGAAGTGACAAGTAAGAAAGGTGGGAGTAGCCGCGCAGCTGCTGGTGTTGCTGGTAAAGGTACTCTTCGGCTTCGTCAGAGTGACTTGAAAGGTTATGTGATAATTAGTGACTCACTTGAAGGCTTGTCGCGCGCAGGCGAGAAGAAAGCTGGAGCGGGTGGCTCGAAAAGTGGAGGTAGCGCGGGTTCTCGTAACCCGGATGCTGGCGCTACTCCGTCCTCTGTTGCGCATGAAGACGAGGAAGAAGAAGAAGAAGAGGAGGTTGCTGAAAAGTTGATCAGCAGAAAGAGAGTTAGAAGCGAAACTACAGCTGGTGTCTCAGCTGCGCCCGGAGCTGGTGAGGTTCCCTTGATTGGGAAACGGAGCAACTTGCACTCGCTTTACAAAGTTTCCCCGGGTTTGTTTTTTAGTCACGTTATTCTGTTATCTCCGCTCTTTTTAACACTTTTGGTTTTTGCAGAGTTTAAAAAGACGACCCCTGAAAAGGGGGTGGTGTTTGTAGATCCCCTAGAGCCGGCGCATAAAAGGCTGAAGGTTACTGCTAAGCCCCCCAAAACGGTGGAGTCTGATAAGGCAAAGCATGCTGTCGAAGTCGAGAAGGGGAAAGCTGGCGCGACAGAGAAAAGCGCGTCTGAAGAAGAGAAGAGGAAGGCTGATGAGATGCGTAGGAAAGCCGAAGCTGATGAAGATCGACGGAAGAAGGCTGAGGATGAGAAGAGAAGGTTGGTTGAGCAGGAGAAGGAGAAGAAGAAGCTAGCTGAGCAGGAGAAAAACAGGCTAGCTGAGCAGGAGAAGAAGAGACTAGCCGAGCTGGAGAAAGAGAAGGAGAAATCCGCTGCTGACAAGTCTGTTGGGATCTCTACTGGAAAAGGTCCCGCTTCTGGTTCGGCGGCTGGTTCGGGTGGTGTAAAACAAGGCGCGCCGCCGCGCTCTCCGATAGGCCCCCGGGATACCTTGGGGGATATTTATTACAAGTCGTATACTGAAGAGAGTCGTGGCGACTCTCCGCATAATCCGCCATGGGGGATAAAGCAAAAGGATATCTTTCAAGAGTTCGCGCCTTGCCGCGACTGGCTGCTGAACTCCATTCCTCCTGGCGAGGTTGATCGCCAAAGGGCGCGCACTCACAACGGGCTATATCATGCTTATGTTGTTGGCGAGGCCAACACCCGCGCCGCTAACCAGGAAATTGTTCGCGAGTGGCGGACAATGGTTCGGGAGAGGGATGACTGGGAAAAATATCGTGATCGGATATTAAGGCGTGCTACTGACTTGGAGAAGTCGAGAGCTGCTTTCGATGAGGAAAAAGCGAATTTCGAGGCTGACCGAAAGTCAGAGGAGTGGGGGCGCGAGGGCCTTAAAAGCAAGCTTCAAGCTGCTGAACAGCAGTTGGCGAAGGAGAAATCCGAATTCAAGCGCATATGCGAGAAGGACAATGAGGGCGCGGCCGCGGCTCGTAACAAGATTGTCAACCTTGAAGCCAAGGTTGTGGAGTTGACGGCGAAGCTCGAGGATGTGCAAGCTGCTAAGGTTGCTAAGGAGCAGCTTGAGGTTTGTACAACTTATACCTTTTCCTTCTGTGCTTTGTTAGCAAAATATCCTAAGTCCTGTCCTTTTTAGGTTGAGCTTGCTGAAGTGAAGGGTCAGTTGTCTGGTAAGGACAAGGACCTGCAGGCCAAGGATGTCGAGATCGCTGAGTTGAAACGTCGCCTGAACGAGCAGGTTGACAAATGCGAATCCTTGGAAATCGACCTCGAAGCTGAGAAGGTTAAGGCAGCCACTGCTCAAGAGGCCAAACAAAAGGCTGAGGAGGCGCGAGACATTAGCACCACTGCTCTTAATGTAGCACAAAACAACTACTCCGAAGCTCAAGGTATCATAGATACTTTGGTCTCTGAAGCCGAGTGGCTTGGTGCTGGTATGATTCCTCTTGACTTTGTTTTGATTTGTTTAGACCTGTTGGCTCGTATTGCGTTTGCTGTAGATGGCCAACTCCATCCTAAATGCTGGAGAATTGGATAAAGCTGTTGCGGCCGTTATAGATGCTTTTCTCGCAGTTGGTCACCGTAAAGGCTATCTTGAATGTGCGCAACATGCAACAGTTATGCTTGGACAGGAGTTCGACACTAGTCACTGCTCAGTGACTGATGAAGCTGAGGCTGAACTAGCTCGCGCTGAACACGGTTATGATCATTTATCAATTCCGGTGATGGATTTGGTTACTGATGCGCTGAAGCATGATGACTGGTGTCTACGGCTGAAGAATATCCTTGACCCACCGCAGACCGTTGAGCTCTCGGACGAGGAGGAAGCTGCGGGTGATGATGGCGATGGTAAAGGTGATGGTGATGGCGACAAGCATGATGATAGCTTTGAATAGGCTAGTACTTTTAGGCTCTGTGCCTTGTAATTTTTGTTCATGCTTTGAATGTAAGTTTTTGCGCGGTCGCGCTAGTTTTAAATGGAAGGAACACTATCTGTTGTTTATATAACTGTTGCGCGGTTGCGCTTTGTTTTAAATATGATGCTTGTTTATCCTTTCCCGTTACAATTATTGCACTGTTGTTAGAAACTTTGGTTAAGTTAGCGCGAATAAATGTAGAGTGGCTCTTGTGCGAGCGTAACTGGAGTGTTTTCGTGCTAATCAGAAGTTTAACATGCATTTGTAACGAAAGGAGTCAGCGTAAAAGAAAACATGTCGTATGCTTTCATTAACTTAGAAACAGGCGCTTAGGCCAAACATACATTGCTTGTAACGTAAAAGGCGTGTAGCCAACATGGAAAGGTAAAAGGCGCATGGCCAACATTAGTGGATAAAGGCGCAGGGCCTAGAATAGTCACATATAGCATTTGCGCAGTTGTTGCGCATTCCACGTGCGCGGGATGATGTGTCCATCTAGGGTGCGCAATTTGTAAGCCCCTTTTCCTAGCACTGCATGTACCAAGTATGGGCCTTCCCATTTTGGTGTTAACTTCCCTGGACGTTCGGCGTTTGAGGCTTCGTTGTCTCGAAAGACGTATTCCCCTGGAGTGAAGGTACAGATGCGGACTCGCGCATTGTAATACCTTTCCAGTTGGGTTTTGTACTTGGCTTCTTTAATTCGCGCAATTTCGCGCCTTTCTTCCAGCAAATCCAAGTCAAGACGCCGCTCTGCCTCGTTGTCGATTGCGTTGACTGCTGTCAAACGCGGAGAGGGCAGGCCAACTTCTGCCAGGATAACCGCTTCTGAGCCATAGACTAGGCTAAAAGGGGTTTCGCCGGTACTTGTTTTCGGCATGGTTCGGTGAGCCCACAAGATACTCGGGAGCTCATCCACCCAGCCTCTTCGCTTTGTGCCCAGTCGGGCCTTAATCCTATCGACAATACACTTGTTTACACTTTCAACCTGCCCGTTGCCTTGAGGATGCGCAACGGAGGAGAAAGTGTGTTCGATTTTCATCTCCTTCATCCAGTTCTGGAGGTCTTCAGACGCAAAGTTGGTGTCATTGTCAGTTATAATCTTGAGTGGGAGGCCAAATCTGCAGATGATGTGTTCCCGAATGAACTTGCGCACCATCATGGCTGTAGTTGAAGCAAGGGCTTTGGCCTCCACCCATTTTGTGAAGTAATCGACGGCCACTATTATAAACTTGACGGCGCCATGAGCCTCTGGGAAAGGTCCCACCATGTCGATTCCCCACTGCTGAAAAGGCCAAGCAGTGGATACGGGGATAAGATCGTTCTTAGGGCGCAGGGTTTTTGGAGAGTGTCGCTGACAAGAGTCGCATTTGCGCAGCTCTTTCAGGGCGTCGACGTGCATCCCTGGCCAATAATATCCGGCGTTCATAATCTTCGCAACAACCATGCATGGTCCCGTATGGATGCCGCAGATTCCTTCATGAATCTCCCTTATCAGATAATTCGCATCTTGGGGGTCCACGCAGCACAGTAGTGGCCCCAAGAAGGACTTTCGGTATAAGATACCACCATTCATTTCATACTGCAGGGCCTTGTTTTGAATCTTTCTTGCCTCTGCTTTACTCTCAGGGAGTGTTCCCTCTTGCAAATATTGGATTATAGGGGTCATCCAGGATGGCTGCCCTATCTCGATCACGTTGACTTGTCGTAGCAGGACTGAAGGATTCTTGAGTACTTCAATCCTTACATCTTTGGCGAGATGTTGAAAGGAGGTTGAAGCAAGCTTGCTTAAAGCATCAGCTGGTTTGTTTTCAGAGCGATTGATGTGGATGACCTTGTGAGACTTGAATTGTTGAAGCAATTCTTTTGCCTGCTCTAGATATAGGGCCATAACCTCACCCTTTGCATCGTATATACCGTTAACTTGGCTGGCTATCAGTAGTGAATCAACGTGTGCTTGTAGATTCTTAGCTCCCATTTTGATTGCGAGGCGCAAGCCTGCCAGAAATGCCTCGTATTCCGCCTCGTTGTTGGTGTTTTTAAAATCCAACTTGATGGCGTAAGTGAATTCATGGTTTTCAGGGCTTACTAGGCGCAATCCAGCTCCTGCGCCGTCCTCATTTGAGGCTCCATCAGTATAAAGCATCCAAGTCTCATTTGTCGTGTCTTTTTCGGGAGTCTCCACCAGCTCACAATCTTTGATTTTCTCAACTGGGACTTCTGTGATGAAGTCCGCTAGAACTTGACCCTTGATGGCTGGGCGCGGCCGGTACAGAATGTTGTGGCCCCCCAGCTCGATGGCCCATTTTGCTAACCGCCCGGATGTTTCTGGTTTTTGAAGTATCGTGCCGATATGGAAATTGGTAAGTACGGTGATCACATGCCCTGTAAAATATCTGCGCAGCCTTCGGGAGGCGTGTAGCAGCGCAAGCACCAATTTTTCCATCGTGGAATATCTTGTTTCCGGGTCAGTGAGTACCCTGCTGACGTAATAAATTGGAGTTTGAACCCCATTTCTTTCCACCAGTAATACCGATCCTACTGCCTTATCTGAAGAAGATAAGTACAGTACGAGTGGTTCCTTTTCAAACGGTACAGTCAGGGTAGGGAGCTCGATCAAACATTCTTTCATTTGTTGAAAAGCCTTTTCTGCTTCAGGGGTCCATCTGAACTCTTGCTTCTTCACACAGTTGCGCAGCGTGCTGATAAAAGGGTACGACTTCGCGGCGTGATTTGATAAAAAGCGGTTAAGCGCGGCGAGGCGGCCAGCTAGCCGTTGCATCTCTTTGATTGTTCGCGGTGATGGCATTCGCTCTATTTCCTGGACTTTTTCCGGATTCACCTTAAAGCCGCCGTTTGTGACTATGAAGCCTAAAAACTTCCCTTCTTCCATGCCAAAAGAACACTTGGCTGGATTCAACTTCATATTTACGCTGCGCAATGAATTGAACGTTTTCTCGATGTCCTTCAACATTTGGTCCTCTTCGGGACTTTTGACCACCAGATCATCAATGTAGACCTCAATGTGCTTCCCGATGTCTCCCGCGAAGGTCTTATCCATCAGGCGCTGGTATGTGGCGCCAGCGTTTTTGAGGCCGAATGGCATCTTTGTATAGCAAAAAATCCCAAGATCAGTACGAAAAGCCGTCTTGTCTTCATCCTCAAGCTTCATTTGAACTTGATGATACCCCTTGTAGCAATCCAAGAAGCACTTCCATCTGTATGGCGCGAGAGAGTCTATCTTTTTTTCGATCTTAGGCAAAGAGTAGCAATCTTTAGGGCATGCCTTGTTGAGATCGGTATAGTCAACACACATTCGCCATCCACCACTAGACTTCTCTACCATCACGGGGTTCGCAACCCAACTTTGATAACGTACTTCTCGCAGGATGCCGGCTTTAAGTAACTCGCATACTTGCTCATTCATTGCTTTCGTTTTGTCTGCCCCTAAGCTGCGCCTTCTTTGGACTTTCGGTTCAACAGAGGGGTATGTGTTTAAACAGTGCTCGGTAATGTCGCGCGGGACTCCGGTCATGTCGGCCGGGGTGCAGGCGAAGATGTCCATGTTTTTTAACAGGAGCTGCTTGAGACGAGTTCTGATGTTTGGTGAGATTGCGTGCCCTATCGTCACCGTTTGCTCCGGGTACTTGCGATTTAAAACCCACTTTTCGGGCTCGGTTGTTGAAACCTTCGCCGCTTTTGTTGGGCGCATCTCTTCTGTTGACATCACTTCTTTCTTTGCATAAACGATTGCCACCCCGGTCTTGGTTGGGAAACCAATCGCTGAGTGGGGGGTGGAAGTTATCATATTCAGCTCACCTTGCGTCTCTCTCCCGATCAGCACATCATGTCGTGACTTAACAGGCATCACCATGAAGTTAACGTTCGTTGTTCTTGAATGTTTCCCGTCAGAGAGTGTGACGGGGAAGCTAATTTGGCCTAGCGGGAAGACCATTTCATTGCAGAATCCAGACAATGGGTAGTCAACTGGTTCAAGTCTCGCTTTGTCTTCATCGTCGAACTGGTTAAAGCATTGTTCATAGATAATGTCTGCTGTACTCCCCGGGTCAATGAAGACGTATTCAGTTTCATAGTGGTCGATGATACCGGTGATGACGATGGGTCGTGTGGCTCGGGGACCCCCGCGCACCACCGGGAAAATAACTTGCTGTTCTTGCCATGAAGGCTCATAAGGTCTCTTGCCTTTTTCTCTCGCACTATACCTTGGTCCATTGACCATGTGTGTCTCTAGGCGTCGGACTTTCTTGTGATTTCCCTCATCGTGGCGATTGAGCTGTCGAGTTTCTTTGCGCACGTTTTTCACTAAGTGGCTCAGTTTTCCGCTCTTTAGTGCTCTCTCGATCTCTTGACGCAAGCTGTAACAATCATCTGTTAAGTGGCCTGTATCCTTGTGAAAATCACAATACAGATTGGGGTCTTGCCCCTTTTTGTTCGTTATAGGCCTGGGAGCCTTAAAATCATGGTTCTCCGTCATTAGCACATCTTTTGGTGTTTTTATGAGCGGAGTCCAATACTTTTCACGATTATCATCTCGGACTGCCTTTCTATAGCCGATGCGATCAATAGTATCTCGCGCGTCTTCCTTGTAGCGAGATCGTTCTTCATAACGGGGTCGTTCACTATAACCGCTGGAGTGGTTGGCCTTCCACCCAGGGTTCTTGCCTTTGTTGCGTCTGTTGTCGTCGCGCGAGTGACCCCCTTTAGAAAATCTATCTTCAGAACGATAGCTGTTGTTTCGTGCGAGTGACTCTTCAGTTTGCGCGACTATCTTCGCGGCTTCCATGAGTTTATCCCATTCCTTTGGCATTCCATCTTTCCCAGTGATGGTTCTAATTAGGCTATCGCAGCGGATGGCTTTCTTGAAATGGCAGCGCATGAGTTGCTCACTAACGCCGTCGATTTCCAAGCACTCTTTGTTAAAGCGAGTTATGAAATCTTCCAAACCCTCGTTATCTCTGCGCCAGATGTCTTCAACTTCGGCTGTGTCGCGCTGGTATCGTCTTTGTTGACTGAAGTGACTCAAAAATTGAGTCCTGAAATCCACCCATGATTTTATCTTTCCCGGAGGAAGGCTGTCGAACCAGGCGCGAGCAGCCCCCGTTAGTGTTTGGATAAACAGATGGCACCACATGGGCATATTCCATCCTCCCATGCAGCCCACGCTAGTGAACACTCTGACGTGATCATCGGGATTAGTCAATCCGTTAAACTTTCCGACAGTCGGAGGTAACTTTTCTCTCTTGAGCGGCGCTAGTGCTATCTTTGGAATGAACTTTGAATGCTCTATAGCTTCCTCTGGTCGATAGGCGAGGCGAAAGTCAAGCTCTGCCTCTTCGGTATACCCAACGTGCTGCCTTGGTTTGTAGTACTCGTGATTTCTTTGTAAACGATTGAAGACCGAAGATTCGCCATCGTTCTCCCAAGTTGGATCATTCGGGTCAGTCTCTTCCCACTCATCGTTCATGTTGCGTGGCGTGAGCCGGCTATGAACTGGGCCTTTTTGGAAATTTGACGGGTCGTCATAGTAGCTTTCTGTTTCTCCCCGTGTGTCGCGCGTGTCCTGCACGCTTAGTCTTCGGGTAGGGGAGGTCTGTTGGCTCTTCCTTGGATATTTTGCGGTGGTGGCATCTGGCGCGGCCCGTGACTGGGGCGGTTGGTGTAACCAAGGAAGGTTCTGCCGTTAAAACTGCTTGTTGTGCGCTCAAGGATTGATACGCCGCGTTAATGGTGGCGAGTTGCTTGGCGTACCACGAGGCTGGGGTTTCGCCCTCTGGTAGCCCTAGTAGCGCCGAGATATTCTGAGGTGGAGCTGGGTTCGAAGGTCCAGCACCATTGTTTCCTGGGGTAGTTTGAGTGATGCGGGTGAAGCTCCCGCGCGGACCCCTAGTGTTGGCTATCTCGATTTCGCCGATTTCTTCAACGTGCTGGGGTTGGATGTTTTGGTTATCCACCCCCAACGCTGCATTAGGGTCTGCTCCAAGACCAACAAACTGGGGAATGATTCCTTGACCAGCCATGATCGAAGGAAGAAAAACAACGAAAACTCAGGAAAGAAGAAGATGAAAGTGGTTTGTAGAAAAAACCGGTGGGCGCCAATGAAGAAACACTGAACTAATTATGAGGCTAATCAGTTTGGTTTATGTTTCTACCATGATGGTTAATCTTCTTTATGGTTTCCTGAGCTCCTTAATGACCGTGGTTATCTGCAAAACAAAACACCGTTACCCGTTAAGAGGGGAATGTGGGGGTTTCCCTCTTAACCAGGCTCCGGCGTGAGAATAAGCGACTGCTTTGGGGGGGAGAATTAAGTATTAAGTGAGAGAGTAGAGGGAATGGAATGTTTAACCTGTGAAGTGAGGTCTCTATTTATAGCCGGAGTAGTGTAAGAGGGTGTGGGCTGATGGGCCTTAGGCCGGAAGGCGACAACATGGAGGATATGCTCCTTGTCTCACTGGTGTCGACCGTTAGTGGCTTCTAGGAGCTTTCTGGAGCTGGCGCAGTGTGATTGGAGCCACGTGTCACCGTTGTCGGCCTGACCGCCCTTCTGCCATCAGCAGGTAAGTGGAGATCGTGGGGCAGTTGTCTCTGCCTTATGGTTGGTGCCATGTAGGCGTCCTTGAGTACTTTTTGTCTCCTGCAAGTCAGATGATCGTGGAGCACGATTGAGCAGAGCCAGAGGGACGTTGATTGGCTCTTTTCTTCTGCCACTTGTACCTTGTGTACTATTTGGGGCAGCCTTGCGCTGCTTTCCTGCACGAGTCTTGATGGGCACGTTAACTAACTCGCGCGGGGTTTAGGTGACTGAGTATTCTTTTGGCATGCTAAGTGTTGTTATTGGAGCTTCTCATTGTTTAGGACTCGCGCAACGTAAAGTGGAGCATGGGTAACTCGCGCGAGGTTAAAGATAGGAAGCTTTTTGAATAAGGAGTATGGTCCCGCGCGCAACCCTTACGGAGGTTTGCGCGGCTTTTTGGGACCATACCCCTTCAGGGGTTGAGTTATCTATAGAGACTTCTAAATCTAGGAAAAATTCAAAGACACAATAGATCACAAATTATAACATATTGCCGAGCAATATAACACGATGCTTAAGAAAAAAAAGACACAATAAAGAAAAAAAAATACACATTGACAAATAGAATTGAAGACACAATGATCTGAAATAAAAATCCTAAAATCTACAATCTACAAGCTAGAAATTCAAAAGCAAAAACCTAAAATCTTAGATTGTAGAGTTCGACGATACAATTCAAATGTCGCTAGAATGAGTTCAATTGGAGACCGTTTAATATTTTTCCCATGATTTCCTAGTTTTAGGAGACTATGTATTTGAATTTTTTCCTATACATATGTAGCTTCTTTGATTGATTAATATAGATTAATTAAGGTGTCATAAGCTTGTGTAATACACATAATATATGATCCAACAAATTCAAAATCACAGGCATAATTTGTGAAACATAATTTATGATTTACTCATTCAACCCGTATAATATATGATGTTTTTTTTCTTAAACCATTAATCACACCATTAAGCCTTGCGTTTTTTTTTCTTTTCTTCTTCTTTTTATTTTCTTTTTTTACCGTGAATACCTTTTAGGCTTTTACCATGAATATAACCTTATAAATCTTTAACGCATAGAAGTTACCGATTTGCTTTGGTTTATAGCTTTGGAAATAAGCAAAAAATGATACAAGAGGTTATTTGTAATCAACTAATTAAAGTACTCATGGCTATAAATAATTGGTGTTTGCATTAGTGATTGGGGTATTTGTTCTTCTCTTTATATCATGTCAAATGGAAGGTTAGGGACTATGACGACTGTATATATTCTTTCCAGGTAACACGAATCTTTTAACATGCATTACAACCGTAAGAATTATTGAAAAATACAATGTTAACCACTTTTTAGAAGCTAGTTAAAGTTGCTTTCTTCTAGTTTGAATTTATATATATCGTTTATAAAGTACATAGAATAGTTGAAACGAATATATAAAGTTTATACCGCAACACTTGGTTCAAAAGTTATGGTTTTATGGTAAATGATATGTACATACAAATTACATATGCATCCTTACATGAATCGAATAAAAGGTTAATATCTTTATTTATATCAAGTTATTGACATGGCCATATACATCCGAATGAAAACAAACAATTTTCACAAAGTGAACTTTGTGAAACTATATATAACAATTACAAGAAGTTATTGATGAGTAAAAACCACAAGCCTTTGAACTCATCATAAATGTGTTAAAAGAGTAATGCTATATCCTTATGCATTCATCTTAAAGATCTTTTTAACCAACACACTTGAAGATTTTGTTATGGGTTAAAGAAGATTTTTAAAAGAATGCATAAACATATACATATTTCTCTTAATAAAAAGCACACAAAATACATAAACCCGTCTTCAATACTTATCAAATTAACAAGAAAACAAACCAACTAGACCACTCATGATTCATATATCCTCATATGCAAATGCTTTTGAGCAAATTTCACCAATTTTTCCATTTCAGTGGCACTATCGATGGTGCCACGGTGATTGGAATCAGCGGATTCCATCGCCTTTTTGGCTTTCCAGCTCCCAAACCACATCCTAAGACCATGAAGCGCCTCTTTGAATTCTTCTTGGCTGATACGACCATCATGGTTGTCATCATAAGTGCGTAACCAAGCTTTGAATTCATCAGTGGTCATTGATCTGTTAGGCTCCAATCGTATGCATCGCATGATTGCCATGATTTATGAAGCCTAAAAAATTCGGTTAAAGTATGAAGATGGTGGTGAAGGTGGTATATGTGAGTTATGGATGATGGAAACATATATAGTGGCTAAAGAATGGGAATAATATGTAACGTAGACCACACTACTAATCAATTGGCATTGGAATCTTTATCTTTTTTGCTTTTGAATTTATGATCCGACTACTATTATATAACCACATATTTCCACCCAACTTATAAAACAGTGACTTCTTTTCCGTGTTGAGATGATTTCTTTTTTGTTTTAAATGAAGTTTAAATGTATTCCAAAATAAGATCTTTCATAGATTTGCAATCACATCAAAATCATCAAATTAGATAGTCGTTTAAAATATCCTTACCTAAGTGAACAGTGGGTTTAAGTGGATATTTGTGTTGGAAAAAATAGTGAAAATGAGTTTTTCACTAAGTTTAAGTTTGGACACAAATAAGTATATGTAACTATGAGTCATATAACTATAAGTTTCCGGATTACTATTCTACCATGTGAGAGCTTCGCAGCGAATTAAAGCGTGCCCAAAACGAAGTTAAAATGAAAAAGAGTGAAGGCTACGAAAATTGAACAAAACGAGTGGAACCTATCCACAGGAGGTGGATATAAACTTGGGGGTAGTTAATTATGAGGATCCGCGAGTGCGAATTAAAACGCGGCAACTTGGTTCATTGTGAAGGCATCACATAGTATAAGGGGATCCGGAGTGGAGTCGGCAAAATGGTTCGGCACCGAGCGGCAACCAATGCCAACCCCTTTGCCGCACAAGTGTTACCGATTTTGGGGAAAAAATCGGTGAGGGGTTGCCAATGTGGGGAGAGGGAGGGGAGAAGAGAGAGAGGGGGTGTGTGGGGTGGGGTCCATGCCATCTCAACCAATCACACATTTTTCCTTTTTAAATAGTTTACCAATTCATCAAGTGTCTAACCATTGCCAACAATTTTGATTATAGTTTACCACTTTGACATGGCACACTCTCATTGGTTGATTTTGAAGTTTACCACTTTAAAGTGTCTAACCACTCCCTACACCCTAAGGCTATACGGTATGGTCCCGTCCTCCATCCCGGCGCCGGCGTCACCCCATCCCCCCCTCGTCTTCATCCCGTTCCCGTCCTCTCCGTCTTTTTCTCGACGTCCAGGACGATCCAAAACAGGTGGGCCCCCTTTGTTTGTTTGTTTGTGAAAGGGATTTGTACATTAGGCTTTTAATACTTGTACATAGTTTTGTGGGGTAGGATCATCTAGCACCATCCTCCCATACCCTCTAGTTTAGTGGGATTGACCATCTTTGGGAGGACTGTGACGTGGCGCCTACGTGGCGGATCATCCTCCCTTGGAGGACCATCACCATACCCACTAGCCTAACACAATCCAGTAAAACTATATTAATTACAACTACATGTAATTTGGTGTTGAAAGTTGATGAAAACTCATGTTCATTAATTTTCTCACAATTAGTTCGCATTTTTAGTTATAATAATCTAGGAGCCAAATAAACAGTAGAACTAACATTTAAATATATATTCTGTGGACCTTTATATGTTTTGGCGTGGACCCTTTTCTTTTTTTAATGGCAAATCATTTATATATTGGGTTAGGTTCATTTATGAATAACCCTCGTGATTGTGAATATTAGTGAACGAATCTTAGCCATTGATTATCAATACACATGTGTAAATCAATGGTCAGGATTTGATGATGAAAATATACTAGTGTATTTTACGATTTGATGATGTAAATCAATAGTCAGGATTTGTTCACTCAGTTCACAAATACACTGGTGTTCACTCTAGAACTCCACCCTATATATATAAAGAGCTAGCAAGGGGCTGAAACATATAACGCGAAAAAGACCCCAAAATAGAGAAAAACGCTTAAATACAATATGATACATCAAAATCCTTCCACTTGTCCCAAGTCGGAGTTGGAATCTTTGACCGATGACACACAATGTCTTCTTTTATGAGATCGACCGTTTTGCGAGGGCGAGTAACCTTTCCTTCAAAAACTTTCTTGTTCCTTGCATGCCAAATCCTCCATATCGTAGCACATGCCACAGTATTCACGAGCCGCTTCCATTTTCGAACCGGGACTGTTGTAGAAAACTTCAATTAAATCCTTCAGGTTGTTTATGTTTGTTGGGTATGGGATGCGCACCCACATGAAAATCTCCCACTAAATGCATTTGGCTAGCATATAGTAATAAAGATGTGATTCATGCCTTCCTAGCCCATCCCACATCTGTCTCATATACCGCTTAGCGATGTAAATCCTCTAGCAATGAGTTGATCTTTGGCTGCAATTCTTCCCATTATAGCTCTCCAAAGCAGCCGGTTGCACTTTGGAGGTGCCCAAGGGTTCCATCGCACAAACTCCTCGGCTACATCCCTTGTAACAATGTCGAGCCTTAAACTTTTAGCAGAAAATTTAGCTCCAAACATGTTCTCCCATCTCCATTTGTCCCTATCACCGGTCTTTTTAAAGTGATGCAGCAGATGCATTACCGCCCCTAGTTGCACCCATTCGTTACTATCCACCGTATCTATAAAACATTATGAGTATCTATGATATTTATAGGTTTTGTAGCACAACTTTAGCATGATATGGTCTAGGGCTTAGACCATATTCTTAGCAAATTACTTCACCTTCAATTCTCTTTTTACAATCAATTTTAATGCCAATATTCTCATTATTCTCATTCCATAAGAGGCAAGTAATTGGTTCTCTTAGAAAGCAGAAACACTTACTGAAAATAAAAATGTTATGGTATCATATGCTTGTAAGACAAAGAGTAATAAAATTTAAAAGAATTAAATAAAATTTGTTGTCATTTCAGCTATAGTTGGGTGATAGAGGCTCTTGCCTCTTGAAGAAAAGATCAGGGTTCGAATCCTAGCATGAGGTGTAACTTAGTATTTATTGGTGTAGTTTTGGAATTAAGAGTAATGTAACCTTTCAATTCAAAAAAATAAAATAAATAAATAAAAAATGTTAAGTATTATTTGGGTTTCGACAGTTAATATTATTTAACAACTAGTGTTTACCACCGTGCGTTGCTGCGGAAAAATCAAGGGAGATCTAGTCGGCGTTTCTAGTAGAAATTACGCGACTAACATGTGAAAAAACAAATGTTTATAAAATTTGTCTGAAGTTTGCTATTAAGTTTATCAAGTTTAACATCAAATAAATCATTTCATCACCATGAATTTTGAAAATGTAAAATAAAAATAAAAGGCTAAACAAATAAAACAATACAGCATAGAAGTTCACAACATTTTGGGGAGAAGATAAGTCTGCTTTCTTGTTGCAAGAAAAGATGTATTATATTTTTTTTATTATGAACGGTAAAGGTTACATATCTGTACTTCTAAATTACACGAACTTTACCTTATGTCAAGAATTGAATCATGTTCTTTCCTCGGCACAAAGCTTCTACCACCCCACCAAAGTGGTGATGGCATAAGATGTCTTACATATTTAGCAGAATGATCATCTAAAAAAAATTGATTTTGTCTAAGTAGTCTATAAAGTATTGTAAAGTTAATATATGACACTCCTTACAACTAAGAAAACATAGCATTTTGGTCATAAAACACAAACTTCACCATTTTGTTTTCTCAAAATACAACATAGAAAATCTAGCATAAAAATTATGTACAAAAATGCAACACAAATATGTCATACAACATAAAAATACAACACAATTTTTGTGAGTTTTTTAGTTTTAAATTTTTATATAGCAATATTTCTACTCAAATTAGTGATGAAAAATGCTCGATTTTATGCGCATTTTTTTAAATGAAAGATTAAGATGTTTTTATACCTTTTATTTTTTCTACACTTTTATCTTAACAATTAATTTAAACAAGGAAAGAGTAAGATGTTTTTTTAACAACAATTTTTTGAGTACCTTAATTCCCCATTTACCTTGCATTTGCAAGGGGAGAATAAATGCGGATCATTTATTCTCGGCTTGTCATATCCTTTTGGTATCATACCAGAAGGTGAGCGCTTGATGCAAAATGCTCCAACTATTTGTCTTCTCGATGAAGGATGTGATGGAAGCGCACAGATTCTTACCTGTGACAACATATAAGAAAAGAATTATACAGTCTATTATTTTGGTGATGTGTTGGGCACTATGGAAGACTCGGAATGAGCTCATTTTCGGTGCTAAGCGAATTAACATTGATTCAACACTTTGGTGAAATGCAAACGACAACATTCTTGTGGATCAAGAGCTGGGCGAGACACAATACATTGGAGTGGAATAACTGGGCGAGCTTCGAGTACCAGACTGAACATTGTTTAAATATTTAACTGTACTGAAGGGAGATTTGTATTAGGGCTGGGTTTAGTTATCTTGCTAATATCCAAACCTATGTAAACTTTTGGTGACGAATGAAAATGCTCTTTGCACTCCAAAAAACATTTGAACCCATAACCTCTCATTTGTATGGTTGCTCGATGTGGGAGCCGGGAAGGGCTCAGTGAAGCCCGGTCTTGTCTAGGAAACCCCCCATCGATAACCCCCTGATTTCGGTGATGTTTTTAACCCAGGTGAACGGGGAGTTGACTCCGATTGACGGGGAAACTTGGAAATGAGTTTTTTTTATTAATTTCATGTGTGTGTATATTGTGTTTGTGTGTGTGGTTTTCGTTTTGGTAGTGAAGAAGGATGCGTGTTTTTTTTTTCTTTTCGTTAATGTTTATTTTTGTTTTAATTTATATTTAAAACCTATGTTTTGTTTTAATTTATAACTAAAACATTTTTTAATTTATATTTAAAACATATCTTTGATTTTAATTAATATTTAGAATATTAAATATATGACTTGTTTTAAAGTTTATTAAAATGAAAGTAATTTGGTTTTAGGAAAAACTGAGGAAATCTGGGACAACACGACATAATCTGGGGAAACCTAGGATATATGTGTCACACCCTGACTTTTGCGGAAGCGAGATTATGTGTGACTTGCTTAATATCATTGCATTTGTCGCAACCCCCGCCCCTTATCTGTCCTGGGAACGGGCGGCCGCGAGCCCAGTTTTGGTGGTATCATTTGTTTATCAATTTGGCAGCGGAATTTTCATCAGGACCGCAGTTAGGAAATGTTTATCAGAGTAAATACCACACTTTTATAGTATTAAACATATTGGGATAAAACCCAAGTTTTCATTACAAACATTTTCATAGGAAAAATCCCTATTTTATTGAACAAAACAACTTCTTTTATTTAGGTAACTTTTATAGCCACTTTTCCAAGCATTCAGTGCTGTCCAGCTGGCTTCTAGTTGGCTTTCACATTTTGTTACCTGAAACGCGTTTAAAAACATTTTGTCAGTGGGAAATACTGGTGAGTGAATCCCAATTTAATCAAGAAGAGTTTTATCCTTTAACAATATTGAGAGCTATCACATTGTTTATTTCTACACAATTACTCATTCAGTATTGTCAATCCTGACTGGTGCGTCATATTACACATTGGCTAACTCGTTGTCCAATGGTAACGTGTTCCACATTTTGTATACAAAACCCCAACATACCGGCAGTAATTGAAGAACTACAAAGACTCAATCACTACTTAATCACATTGTAAAACATTTAAGGTTTTGTAAAAACAGTTTACAAAAAGGAGATTACTCACATTGCTGTCTTAGACTTCTTTTAAGGGTTTCCTGGTAATTATCTATAATTTACACAATGTACACGCGTTAGTATAATAACCCTTTATATTTACATTAGTAATACCCTTCCCGAGACGGCATTCCAACGACTACGTCGGGCAGAACCTCGACTGCCGTTATGGAACCCTAGATCAATCGGGCAGCGTATCTAATACGTAACCGGGGTTATAATACTTACAACGGAGCAGAACTTCGTTATTTAAGGGGGGGTATTATACCCGATAATTATGCCTACTATTCAGAATTTGAGAGAGAAAGTCGAGAGATGAACGATTTGAGACTGAAGGCCTTCGTTGCAATTTATAGGGCTGCATTTGGGGTCTCTCACGCCCCGCGTAAGCTTAGGCTAAGGGTTACGCGGCCCGCGTAGTAGGGATGTAGACCTTAGCCCTGATTGGTCATCACCACTAGAGTCGACATGATCATGACACGTGTCGGCTCAGGGCTGCGCTTCGTTGTAGGGTTGTCGCGCCCCGCGTAGACCCAGGTGTGGTCTTACGCGGCCCGCGAGCGAC